>PYUH01000384.1:516670-547504 GCA_016808085.1 Suaeda aralocaspica
TTATTATTATTATTATTATTATTATTATTATTATTATTATTATTATTATTATTATTATTATTATTATTATTATTATTATTATTATTATTATTAATTAATTAATTAATTAATTGAGGTTCCTCAAGCTCTCGGTGCTAAGGGATCATCGACGAATTGCACGAAAGGTACTTCGAATGAGGCCAACAACATCGAAATCATCACCTTAAGTTCTTCAAAGGAGTTAGTTTGCATGATTACGTGTTTTTAATGCTTTATTAGATAATCGAGATGTTTATAATTAAATTCATGCTACATTGACTAATTGATGATTCAACCCTAAATTAAAATCAATCTTAAGTAGAAACTTTGCTTGAGGATTTATGTGAATCCATGTTAATTGTTTAATGCTTTCAAATCACATAGAATCCATGCTTAGCTCAAAGACCTAAAAAGCATGTTTCAACGAAATCCAAGATTAAAACGAATTAAACCCTAAAGCGATCACCTAAGCATGTATGTGCGTATTAACTAAAAATCCACCTGGCGTTATTTCCTTGTGTTTGCAGGTCTAAACCGGAAATATGTATGTTACAATTCGATATTATGATTATGAAATTACACATGAGAACAAGTAGAGGCTGCTATACGCGGGGGGATACTGTGACCTACTGTTGTCCTTAACCTCGTCCCCGAATCCATAGATATGAGACTTTCTTATCCTTGGCTGTCATTTTTGCCCTTGGGCTATGACCTAATGGGGTTCCGTTAGCTCCCAAAAGGAGGACAGTGGCGACTTCTCTACTTGATTTGTGAGCTTCTAGACTCACTCCCTAAGCCAAGCATACTCACGCTATGCAATCAAACTAAACAGCATTCGATGTCCGTAAAAAGGGGACGTGGGTCCCCAACGCCCCGGTTTTACAGATGGGTTTTTAAAATTATTCCATTTTGTGGGTATTTGGGATTTTTATGGATTCTAAAATTCCTACATTTTGAGGAATTGAAGACAACCAAACAACTCCACCTACTAACAAGTCATGATATCTATCAATTCATGTGGGAATTGAGGACAACTAAACAACTCCCCCTAGCTACTAACAAATCATGAGATTTGTCAATATTATATTGAATAATTTCCTTGAGGGAACCTTTCATTAATCATGTATAAATATAGGGTTATATTAGGGTTACATTCAATAATTATATTACACTAAAATATATCCTTAGAATATTTTCTCAATATTCTCTATTACACGCCTGCAGTCATAGCGGGAGGAGGGCGAATACTAAGACTGGATTTGAAGTCCAAGAACAATTCTCTAGATAAGTCTTTAGTGAATATATCCGCAAACTGATGGAGGGAAGGAACTTGTAAGACGTGAACCTGACCAAAGCAAAATTTTCACGAACAAAATGGATATCAAGCTCAACATGTTTAGTACGTTGGTGTTGAACCGGGTTCGTTGATAAATAAACCGACTAACATTATCATAATGCACTATAGTGGCCTGTCGAAGGGGATAATGTAGCTCAAGAAGAAAAATTCAGAGCCAACA
The DNA here is from genome assembly GCA_016808085.1 of Suaeda aralocaspica. Lineage (NCBI taxonomy): Eukaryota > Viridiplantae > Streptophyta > Magnoliopsida > Caryophyllales > Amaranthaceae > Suaeda > Suaeda aralocaspica. Next base: position 518,206 of record PYUH01000384.1, read on the forward strand.
TGCCTTAAAGACAACATTGGCTACGTCGCGATATTCCACCTCGACACTCGATTTAGATAGTGTATGTTGACGCTTAAAGGACCAAGAAATTAAATTATACCCCCAAAAACAATAATATCCCAATGTAGGTCGTCGAGTGTCCGGATAACTTGCCCAATCACCGTCAGTATATGTAACCAAACGAGTAATTGTAGAAGGATATAAGAGTAACCCATGATCAATGGTATCTTGAATATAGTGCAAGATGCGTTCCAAGGCACGATAGTGTTGCTCGCGAGGATCATGCATGAATAGACATATCTGCTGAACCGCATAAGTTATAGTAGGGCGAGTGAATGTGAGATACTAAAGAGCACCGGCAAGGCTACAGTAGTGAGTGGGGTCTGAAATTGATGCCCACAATCAAGAGCTTCAACTGGAGTGGTAACAGGTTTATAATTTTCCATGCATGCACGCTCCCAAATTTCTTGTGCATATTTTTCTTGTGAGAGCATATAAGATGGAGTACAAATGACAAAGATGCCGAAAAAATAACTTAATGGACCCAAATCAGACACTGGAAACTCAGACTTTAAAGTCTCAATCAACTGTAGTAGCAATCTGTCAAAGGAAGTAGTTAAAATTCAACATATAGTAATAGATAAGCCATATCATAGGCCCTGTAGTGAGTGAATAATTAAGCATCACTTTTTGCAATGCTAAACCCCATATGTACTAAAAAAATTACAAATCGTCGGTACCATGCATGAGGTGCTTGTTTGAGACCATAAAGGGCCTTGCAGAGCAGAAATACATGATGTGGAAATTGTTTGCCATGGTAACAAAACTTGGGGGTTGATGCATGTAGACGATCTCTTTAAGATCACCATGGAGGAACGCATTTTTCACATCAAGTTGATGAATTGACCACTTCCAAGTCATAGCAAAACTAAGAACCGTGCAAATGGTTGCAGATTTTGGATTGAGTTCTTTATGGATAAAAGATCCTCCTATGTTATACTATTGAATTTGCGACGACGAATTAATATAGTAAATTAGATATTGTTATTCATGATATTAATCTACAACCAGACTAAATGTTTCATCAAAATCAATTTCATTTTCATGCGAACTGCCATCATAAACAAGATGAGCTTTGTGTATTTTAAGTTCACCATTAGACTTATATTTGTGACGAAATAACCACATGCAACTCATACCCTCGTAGGCCTAGGAAAAAACTCCTATGTCCCTATTTTAATAAGAGCACTATATTCATCTTGCATGGATGCATTCCAATTAGGATCATGGAGGGCTTGTTTATGTGTTTTTGGTAAAGGTGACAGATGTGGCGAGGAGGAAGAAAATGTGTATTTGGAGTTAGGTTTGTAAATACCATGTTTAGAGCGAGCTTGCATGGCTGGTGAAGAGGCATGGATGTGTGGTGTAGGGGGAGTATGTAGAGGTGGGGCTGTTGTTTTGTGATATTGGCAGGGAGGTCCGCATGCTGCTTGCGGTGGATAGGGGTGTACCACAGCTATCTTGCGATGACTGTTCTGAGGGCAGCGAAGGGGGAGAGGGTGGGGTCTGGCGAGGCTGAAGTGGTGTGGAGGGGGCTGGTTTGATTGGTTGTTGGGTCATGGGTAGGCCTGTTGAGGGGTGGGTCGCTACCCAAAGTGATCAAGGTAATACCAAGTATACATAGGCGATGGGTCATTAATTTCTAGAAATTTATTATCCTCCATTTTATACTTGTGTTGGTTTGAATACGGAAAACAATCTTCATGACAAAGGACGTGCCAAGAAATAATGATTTTTTTGTGGAGAGGTCAAGGCAACGATAACCACAATGAATTGGAGGATATCCTAAAAATACACAAGGAGAGGATCTAGTTATCTAGGAGCTAATTTATGGGGAGCTGTGGCTGAAAGATTTGGGAAGCAAAGGCAACCGAAAATGCGAAGATGATTATAGGTGGGGATTTTGTGGAATAAGGCTTATGTAGGAGTTATATGAGAAAGAGTTTTAGTAGGAAGAATGTTGGTGAGGTAGGTTGTCATTTCAACGGAAAAATGCCAATAAGAAGGTGGAAGAGAAGCATGAAATAGGAGAATATGTGACATATTATTTAGAGTTCAAAGCATGCATTCAGCTTTACGATTTTGAGATGACGTATGTGGACAAGAGTATTAGAAAATTATGCCATGCTCATGAATTTTTTTTTTTTTGAAAGGTTAGTTGTCAAATTTACAACCATGGTCACTTTGAAAAGTTTTATTAGACGCTCAAATTGAGTAATATCATATTCTCGGAAATTAAGCAATAATTAATTTGTTTGAGATTTATAAGTGAGAGGAAAGGTCCACACAAAGTGAGTAAAGTCATCAACAAGAATCAAAAAATATTTATGAGTAAGGGAAGAAAGAAGGAATTAGGAACGTCCATAAATCAGCATGAATTAATTCAAAAGCACCTGAAGTAGAGCTATGTGAATTATTGAATGGTAAATAAAGAAGTTTTCCTAAAGGACAAAAATAACAGACAGATGATTTGATGTTTTATTACATGAAATTAAATCTCTAGATTATAAGTAATTGTAGACTGGATGTCTAGGATGACCCAATCGTCCATGCCAAGTGGTGGGAGAGACAACGACAAAGGTGGGGTTTAGGTTGGCGAATTAGTGAGATGACGTGGTAAGAGGATGGAAATCGCCTGAACTATTGCACCTCGCTATAAGTTTTCCCGTATGAAAATCCTTCACAAAAAAAAAAAAAACAAATGGTTCAAATTCAATTGAAACAGAATTATCGGAAGTGAATTTTGCGTACGAAGATTAAATTTTTAATTAATTGAGGTGCAAGTAGAATGTTGCGAAGGGTTAGGGATGTTTGTGGTAAAGTAAAGTGTACGTACATAACCTGTACTCAGAATACTATTACCATTAAAAAGGCTGCTATTGGGCCCAATTTTGAGGAGCAAAGTTTGGAGCCCAATTAGAAGCATTATTGTTTTGGTGTTGACAAGTGTTATTGTTATTGAAATAGTTGTTGTTGTAGTAGTTTCTTCCTTTGCCCCGACAACGACCACCCATATTACTATGACCACAGCGCCCGCCACTACGGTTGGTGGTGGCGGGCGCTGCCACCACCACGCGACTGATGTCCAGAGGGGGTGGGTGAATTTTCTTGAGTGAACAAAAATGATTGATGAGATGATGGAGAAGGGTCATTCGCACGCTAAGTTTCTTCGAGTAGTAGGCGAGAGCATTCTGTTTGAAACGACAATGAGTCCATCTGTTGGATCATGGTAATTATAATCGCAAAGTCGGTGTTAACGAATCCTGAAACCAAACGAAGCACCATCTTCGGTTCCAAGGGTCATTGGTTGATATTGGCAAGTTTATCGGCCAAAGTTTTGATTTCTTGACAATATGCAGTAATATTGGGGAACTTATTAAGGTGGAGGGAGTTGAACTTGTTCTCAAGAAGACGTCGCGAGTCGACTTGTTATCTTGAAAGATGGCTTTAATGCGGTTCCAAGTATCCATGGCAGAGGAGTGACGAGATAGCAAGGTTGTGAGAAATTTGAGAGAGATTGTTCCATAAATTCATTGCTTGACAACGGCATCTAACCGCTTCCATAGCGTATCGAAAAGAACTTGTGGTTGTGGAGTGTTAGGATCAACGTGATCAAGGATGTCATAGGCACAAGCATGATGTTTGTGGATGTTTGTGATAATCAAAGCATGATGAAACGATTGAGGAGAGGTGCTTTGGTTGGAGTTGGATGTGTGCTTTGAGTCAGACATTGTTGGAAAGGAAAGTGAAGGCGGAAGAAGTGGGATTAGAAGGAACAACGAAAAAAAATTAAAGTTTTAAGGTTTTGTGAAAAATTTTCCTAAGCTGTGATACCATATTAGATTGAATAACTCCCTTGAGGGAACCTTTCATTGATCATGTATATATATAGGGTTACTTCCAAAAATTATATTTTACAAAAATATATCCTTAGAATATTTTATCAATATTCTCTATAAGTCAATTCCTGTGAGAATTGAGGGCAACCAAATGAGCAAGTTACATCTTTGCCTTTAGTAACATGCTTGGGCCATAGACCTTGATATGAGGTTTATGTCCTTTTTTTTTTTTTGCAAACCCGGACAATTAAGACTAGGTTTTTTATGTGCAACTGGTTAATTATAACCATTATGAGCCTACTTTATGTAATCATGTAAATTTTATTATTACTAGTACATTTAGAAAAGTTGCACTACCAAAAACTTCTTCATTTATGACAGTATACATTAACAACGGGTTTAAATCCTATCATAAACGGCCAAATAGGTTGCCATAAATGGTTTGATTTCTGGTAACTCGATAAAAATTAACATCAATAAAAACCAATTACGACGGGATCGCGACAGGCGATGGGAAAATATCATTTACGAAACCTCTTTTTTTACGACAGATTCACATTACGGTAATCCTTTTCTACGACATGAAAAATTATTTACAACGTGATTTCTCGTCTTAAAATACCTCGTATTTAGTAGTGTTGAAAATAAATAAATAAATAAATAAATAAATAAATAAATAAATAAATAAATAAATAAATAAATAAATAAATAAATAAATAAATGCAATGATTCATTATTTTTTATGTGTCAATTGGTAGCTTGTGTTTCTTGCTAGAAAACATTATCACTTGATTTAGGGAAATTATAAAAAGCAAAATTCCCTAGATAAATTTACTAAATTAATCTCACCATGGTGCTTTTTAGTGACTTGAAACTCATTTATTTTGACTTGAAAGCATATACACGTGACTTGATTTTTTAATAAAAAAAAATGACTTGAACCTTATCTATTGTGACTTGATAAAAAATGTAACTTGAAAAGTGTACAGTGTGACTTAAAACTCAACGATCATGACTTGATAAATTTTCGAGATAAATCTAAATTAATCTCGAAGATTTTTGTAAACGTTCTCTTTTATTTGTGTGGCTTACTATGTACTCTATACCTAAATTAGGTCATATATATTACTTGAGATATACACATTAACACCAATGCATTTTCTTGTAGGGTTAGGGTCGGATCATGCTATAACCAATTATTGCAAATGAGTTTTGCTACCCTTTAAGGAAAAAAATACCATAATACCTTTTTTTTTTGGAAATACTTCGTATTACATATTATGAATTATCAAGCACCAAATTGACAGCAACAAATGTTGTTGTCAATATATGCCCCGTTTTCCCATCCTCTGTCTTGTTTAAAACAAAATGTGACACAAGATTGCGCATTGCATCGTAAAAGTGGTTGTGGATGTAAACAAGTGTTGACCTCTCCTGCATAACATAAAATTCAAATAGTTATCAAGGAAGATAAAAGAATAAATGAATAACACATTTGGAATATATCTAGTTTTATTGTAATCATGCTAATTAGGACGAGAAGTTGAGAAAATTAGTATTACCTTATGAAATAAGTCAAATAACAAAGACAAAGGCAACAGCAATAAATAGCAATGAAATCGAAGTCTTATTCATTTTTGATCTTTGGACCGGAATAACTTGTGATAATATAGAGGGAAAAAGGTTCACAATACGAGTACTTCGCAATTTGATTCAAGCATAACAACAATGTATTTATAGGACTAATAGCTTACTAGTATGGTAAAAAATTGTCTGCAGGTTATTATTTATATCTTCAAATATAAATCATTACTTCCAATTTTTAAAGATTCAACTAGCTTTGATCCCGGGCGTTGTCCCGGATCATTTGATACAAAAAATAGTTTAAATAAATTTTATAAGTTTTACTAAGTAGTTTTTTAAAAATATCTTAAAATCAAACTTAAAATTATAAGATGAAATATTAAGTACGTGAATATATAGATAGTGTATATGAAACCCTTTTACGTTAGCAATAAAAATGTTTTAGCAGATTATATATTGATCATTAATTATTTTCAAATATAATCATCTGTTAATGTTTTTTTTTTCTCAAGCAATGATTTATTCATTATTAGGGACATATGTGAGTTAAATTTGTTTGAGAATACTTATATTTTGAATGGTTAGTATTTTTGAACATGAATACACGATTGCTAAAGAAATTTAAAGAATTGGAGTGAAAGAACAATTATGATATTTGCAAAAAAAAGCTGAATATGAAATGATCATACACAATATGTTAAAAGATAATCATACAAGCAATTGTTTATTGTTATTCATTATACTTTTTATGTGATTTAATATACATATTAAAAAATATATATTATTAAGAGTTATTTGACAATTCGTTTTATATTGAGGTTTTCATTTATTTTGCAATCCATGATATTATAATATGTTGTATGAAAAAATAATAATAGTAATGCATAGGTTAGTTGGTAAAATCTATGTGTCTTAAAATGAGAGGTCACAAGTTCAATTCTTAACAAACACGCTTTTTTGCCAACATGCACGATTTATTGAAGTTGTATTAAAGAGGCGCCACATGGCGGATTGCTATGATTCGCCTTACGTTTTAATATATATAGTTGATTTCACGAAACTGATGACTTGCTTTTAATTATGGGATTAATCGATCTCTCATTATTGGAAACACATTTTTTTAGCTAGCATCATTGTTGTAAGTTAGAACACCCTATTTTTAATGGACTTAATTTATTACGTTACATATTAATTGATTTTATAATAAGTAAAACTTGTCGACCGTTAAATTTAAGAGGTTTGCAAGAGGATAGTATTGATATCTTCAACTTGTGCACACCACCCAATCTTAAAGGTAACTCCAAATTTTTCGTGAGAGCCATGATCTTAGAACTAATGGGGAAGAACCTCACAAAGCCACCAAATTGGTTGATCACAAACAATCACTCTCTTCTTTCAAAGTTGAATAAGTATATGGTCGTTGTATGTTAGAGCTCATTTTGGATTCACATTTTAAATCCAATAAGTTTTCATATAAGGGGACGTGATAGCTTAAAATTTTGGTTAAGTTGATTTATTTATACTATCTTATCGCACCTTTGAAAATGTTCATGCGTGTCACTAAGAAAATTAATTCAAAAACACCTTATTAGTTAAAAATATTTCAAATATAATTTGATAATCTATACTATATATTAAAAAACATTAGAGTGAAAGAATATGTGTCACGTGGCACTCATCTCATGTCGCATTTACAATTGTATATGATTTTAATTCAAAATGGTAATTCAACATGTACCTACCAAGATTTGAACTCAAAATTTTTGAGATAAAATATAAATAAAGCCTTAAACCACCAAGCCACTTATTTTATTGATTATCGTTTCAAAGTAAAGCACTGTTCTTTTGGACTTAAATTTTTGGCATTTTAGTTCAATTCAGCTCTATTCAGTTCAGTTCAATTTAGTTCAGTTCAGTCCAGTCCAGTTCGGTTCGGTTCAGGTCAGGTCAGCTCATCTCCATTATAATTAATACTTCAGTTCAGTTCAACTCCGTTTCAATCCAAAAGAACAGGGCCTAAAACTTAATAAAGTAGTAAGGTTTATCGATTATGTAATAAAATATTTGCACAACATGTACATCTTTGAAGAGTATCTAATTGTTAGCTTATGCTCCCTCCGTTTCATTTTATTCTTATTTTTCATTTATACACGTTTGCCAAAGCAAATTTTGTAACGCTTATATCTTTAATTTGTATTAGTAAAAATTATAAAAACTTGATATTCTGGTACAATAAATCAAGACAAATCAAACAAGACCCCATATGAATATGTTTTTACTTACATATAAAGCACAAACAATGGTCAAAGCCTAACTTGAAAATAGTACTCAAAGTCAAAATGTAAAGAATTTGAAACGGAGTGAGTAGTTAACTTTGAAGGACATTAATGGTACAGGTTTACAAATATTATGCATATGTATATCATTAATATTTATATACATCTTATATACTACCCCTCAAAATGTTATATAATTACCATATTGACTTGTTAGATACTAGAAGTTTCCCATCTTTAAAAGTTTTGTTGATAAAAGATTATTGTTAACATATGCCGGCTTGATCTTAGGGCATGTTTGCTTCAGCTTAAAATAGTTGAATTGAACTGAACTAAATTGAACTGAGCTGAGCTGAACTGAACTGAAAGTTTATGAAGGATTAATGAATAGCAAAATCAGAGAAGAGCTGAACTGAACTGATTTTAAGCTGAAGTAAACAAGCCCTTATAGTCTTATCTTTATTTCTCAAAGTAAATACTTTCATCCCTACATCTTTAAGCTATTTTTAATATTTATCATACCAAAATTTATGTTCTTTGTAACAATTTCACTTGAAACCAAAAAATTACAAAAATGTAATAAAATAATATATGAAAAAATTATAAATAATACCCAAAGTATCATATTTGCTGATTGTAATTCTAGTAATAATAAAGTATGATTTTTTTGAAGAACATATAAAACGCCATCTATTTTTTCTAAGTTATGCCCCTGAGGTTTTCTTTTTTCTAAGGTGTGCTCCATACTTTTTTTTTTTCTCACCTGTGCCCCTCAACTATTTATTTTTAATTAATGCTAACCAACCCGAATTAATTCCCTAACAGACTTTAGGTTTAGCCTTTAAGACGTTTAAAAATTTTTTAATTTGGGATTTTTATGTTTTATTTCCTTTTTTGTTTATTGTTTACTTTTAATTAAATTAGGGGAAAAAAAAGAAGGGATTATATTTTTGGGTTTTGGGTTTTATTTTGTTACTCATCAACTGCTCAACCCCCCTCATAGCTCTGTTTCGCCGTCTTTCTTCTTCCTTTTCCTTTTGAAAAAAAACTGGGTTGTGTGATTTTGGTTGGTATATTGAATTCAAATTCTAAGTCGAAGACTGACAAACATTTGGTTGAAGTTTTGTGAAGTGGAGTCTTAGTTGAGGGTGTGGAGCTTGGTCTTTGTTGTAGAACTTGGAAACGAAGGTGAGGTAAAAACATCAATTTCGAATTTTGTTGCTCAAAAATTGAATCTTTTTTCATTTCGTGTAATTACGTTGTTATGAATTTTGTAATTCTCATTGTTTGCATTAGTTTATATGGTAATTGATCACTTTTTATTGTTTAATTTAGGGCTTATTTGATGTTCCAATTATGTTCATTGTAGAATGTCTGAGAGAATCCTGAATTTGAATTTCATGGAAAATTGTTTTCAACTTGTAATAAAGGATGTTGATGAGTGTTTGTTATTAGATGTGTTGAATGACATGGTTAGGGGGTTTGAGAGTAATGCTTATGAGTTGCCAAAATATCCTGTGTTACAGTATAGTTTTAGGGAAAAAAGTCATCAACTCACTGATGATAAATTTTTAATGACCATGTTTAATGTTATCAAGTCGAAAACAATAGACATTTGGATTGGGTGTTTAGAAGAACCAAATTTCATTTGGACTTTAGCAGAGGGTATGAGAGCAGGGTGTAATGCAACCATTGATGCTAACAAAGGCATTGCTCCTAAAAAGCCTGAAAAACTTCAAATTAGGAGGCCTGTAAATGCTAGGAACGAACTCGTTGCTTGTGTTGTTGATGCTCCTGTTGTTGATGCTTCTGTTATTGATTGTTCTGTTGTTAATGCTCCTGTTTTCACTGCTCCAGTTGTTGATGATCCTGTTGTTGATGATCTTGATAACCACAACTGTTATTATGTTTCCCTCTCTCCTATTCATAACTCCTCCCATCCAAATTCAACTACAGTTGAAATCATATTTCCTAACTATGAACCTGATCATGTTACTGACAATTTAACCCAATCACTACCAAATCAGCCTGAAAGTCAAACAATACGCACCACACAAAACACAAGTCAACCCTTTTCTTGTGTTACTTAACAGGAGCAAAAGTCTCAGAAATCCATTCACACTTTAATTAGACCACCCTTTTTCCCTCATGGTAAGAAAATGCCACAAGCAACAGCTAGGAAGAAGGGTTTGTGGGTTGGTAAGGGTACAAAGTGCACAAATGGCCAAGGTAGTGTTGATGGAGTTATTGAAACTAGGACTAGGAGTAGGAGGACTACAGAAGTACCTGGTTTGGAGGACATTGACAGTGGGCCTAGTGGTGGTGACTCTAGTGACAGTGAGGGAGATTATGAGCCAGAGGATGTAGATGATGAAAGTTCTACTGAAGATGAGGATTGTGAACTACATGATGGTGACATTGAGGGCTTGCTGACTCAGAATTTTGTGGATGGGGGCTGGGAGCCATATATAACACATGATTGGGAAGCTGATGACAGTGGTTATATGACTTCAGTGTTTAAGAATGGTGAGGTGTTTGAAGATGCTGACATTGGCAACATTAGGTTGAAGCTCGCAGTTGTTTGTGGATAGGGAACACTTTAAATATGTGCTTAGAGACTTTTGTATTCAAGAAGGGTTTGCATTGGTGGTGTTGAAGGCTGACAGTGTGAGGTACACAGCTGAGTGTGCAGATCAAAGGTGTGGGTGGAGGATACATGCAAGAATCTTGGGTGATAGGCACACATGGGCAATCAAGAGTATCAGGAGCAAACATTCATGTGACCTAAACCTAGTTAACAACCCCATGTGCAATTGTGAGTGGGCAGCATATAAACTTTTAGATGACATTAGGGCTAATCCAGATATTAGAGGGAAAAGGTTGAATAAGGCTTTGTGGGATAGGTATGGGTTGACAATGGCCACATCGACAATCTATAGGATGAAGGCTATTGCTTTGAGAATGATTCAAGGAGGACATGATGAGTCATATACTCATTTGCCTCAATATTGTGAGATTCTGGTTTCAAGCAACCCAGGTTCAGTTGCCTTTTGTACATGGTCAGCTATGAATCAACCACAGAAAGCTTTGCAGTTCAGAAGCATCTTTGTAAGCTTTGCTGCACAGTTTATTGGACTCATAAATGGGTGTAGAGGACTCATTGGAGTTGATGGATGCCATCTTAAGGGCAATTATGGTGGTATACTTCTTAGTGTTATTTCATTAGATGCCAACAATGAGATCTTCCCAATAGCTGTGGCAGTTGTTGATTCTGAGAACATGATATCTTGGAGTTGGTTTTTTCATCATTTGAAGCAAATATTAACTGAAGGAGGAAGAGATGACTAGACCATAATGTCAGGTAGACAAAAGGTTTGCTCATTAACTAAATTCTTTGCTTGCATTGTCAATTTAATTTGCAGCCTTAGCCTTATGTGTATTTCATTTGCATTTGCAGGGTATAGACCCTTCACTGGATTCTGTTTGGCCTAAAGTCCCAAGGAGGTATTGTGCAAGGCATTTGTGCAAGAACTTCAAGTCTGATTTCCCTGGTTTGCTGATGCACAAACTGTTTTGGAGTGTCACAAATGCTTACTCAGAATACTCATTCAGAAGGGCTCTTCAACAAATGGTGGTACATGGTGGTTTGGGTGCACTGAAATGGTTCAAGGACATTGGACCATTGGATAGGTGGGCAAGGTGGAAGTTTGAACCCACCTTACATAGTGATGAAACCACAAACAACTTTGTAGAAAGTTTTAACAATACAATTGGTGTAGATAGATCTTATCCTGTGTTGACACTATTGGAAGGTAAATATACATACATACATTACTACATACACTAACTTGTTTGCCTGATTACATATACATACATACACTTACATTTTTGCTTGGTTGTTAATTAGGTGTGAGAAGAATTGCAATGGTAATACATGCTACTAGACAAGCCCTAGCTGAACAGTGGCTGGAAGATGGAGTGTGTCCTAACATTAAGATGAAGTTAAGGGTCATAAGCAAAGAAGCCAGAATGTGTATTGCTTATCCTTCTGGGAGGGGGGCATATGAAGTGCATGATGGGAGAGCAAGGATGCCAGTGTCCATATCCAATAGGACTTGTGCTTGTAGGAGGTGGCAGATCAGTGAGATCCCTTGCAAACATGGTGTTAAAGCCATCTTGTATGAGGAAAAACAACCAGTTCAGTTTGTCAGTGAGTGGTTCTCTGTCACAAGATACAAGGAACCTTATTGTGGCACCATTGCACCAGTACCAGATCAAGAACAATGGCCAAATAATGCTGCATATCCTAAGCTGATTGCACCACCTATGAAGAGGAGCATAAGAAAACCATGTAGAAACAGAAGAAGGGAAGAAGGAGAGCAGAGGAAGGGAAAGCGAAGTAACATTGTTACTTGCAGCAAATGCAAAGCATTAGGACATAATGCAAAGACTTGTAAGGGTGGGCCAACTGCTAAAGAAACTACAAAAGCTAGGGGTGACAGTTCACTGAACAAGGGAAAAGGGAAGAAGTCTAAGAAACTAACTGAAGAAGTTAATGTGACTGAAGCTTATGCCCTAACTAATTAGTGGAGCTATACACAACAGCAACACCAGTAGTTGCAACAACAACAATGTCAACATCAATACTGCTACAAAAAAAAAAAAAAAGAAAACAACCACCAAGGCAAAGGGGTGAAGAATCTGAATATGAAGTTGAAATTTTTGAATTCATGAATCAATCACAACCAGTAATGAATGAAGAAACTAATGAGGCACACAGTCCAGTCAATCCACCTCAGTCCATGAGTCAACCAGGCCATGATTTGGCAGAAAAGATCAAGAAGAGATTGAAGCAACTAAGTTGATGTTTTTGGCACCTGATGAAGGGTGTGGACAGTGATTGAAAGTGTTGTGTTCCATTATTTTGGTTGTTTTTGGAAAAATACAACAACAGTGGCAATTTTTTGCAAAGCTTATTAATTTTGGATGGTAAATGATTTTGGAAGTGTTTTTTTTGCTGGGAAAGGGTGTCACATAGTAGTGCTGATATTAGACAAATGACGGTGAACATTTATGAATATTTTGGTTGTAACAATGGTGAACAAATTCCTGTTTTTATGAATATAAGCTTAAGTAGTTTTCACTTTTGGCCAATATCAATCTACTACCTTTTTGTTTGCTTATAATCAAGTAAATGCATTAGTTGAGTCAAGTTAAAGCAACAAACTAGTAAACTACATAACATAATTTCATTAACTTAAAATACCAATATTACAATATCAAATGTCAATCACTACCATACCTAAACACAAAACTAATACCACAAAAAAGAACAACCCCTATTACAACTTCCATAGATACCACTTTATATTTTCAAAACAATAACAAGTAAAATAAATAGCAACAACACAATTAACCCTTTTCCCAATCCCCTAACAAATCCCTCTAGTCCTTCTAACTGAGCTTTTAACTCAGCAACACCTTCTGTGAAGGTATCCATAATTTCCTCATGCTGCTTCGTTGGACGTTCTACTTCACCAACTCAAACCATGGTCTGCGGACCAACCCAATCAAAAAACCGACAACTATCACATCTCCAGAATGCTTTTCGAGGATTGCGGTGCGAATTCGAAACATGTAACTTGGCATCAACAGGAACCCTACAATTGCATTTGGGAGCAATAAAATCCCAATCACAATTGGAATCATACTTTGACCTCTGAGAACTATGAGACATTTTTGAGAGGAAGTGAAGAAGATGAGAAAAAGAAAGATTGTGTGACAAAGAAGGCATAATAAAAAGGCAGAAGAAGAGTAGGAAAATAAATCATAACATTTAGGAGGGAAATTATCCCTCCAAATCTTAATTAACCCAATAGTTATTTATTAATGGTTTTTGGGATTTTTTATTTTCCATAAATTACATAATAATTAAGAAATAACAAAAAATTACAAACAAACGTTAACATTAACACCACATTAAAGGACAGGTTAGCAGTAATTAAAAATAAATAGTTGAGGGGCACAAGTGAGAAAAAAAAAAGTATGGGGCACACCTTAGAAAAAAGAAAACCTTAGAGGCATACCTTAGAAAAACCCATTATGTTTTAAAGAATAATATAACTATATCTTGATTATCTTTTAAAAATAATATAATTTTAATAATACAAAGAGGGGAAAATTCTTCTTGAGCGATATTATTGTGACCATTGCGTAATGTCCAAGCTTGGCCCACGTTCCATCATTTTCTTTTAGTTTTTAATTTGTTTAGCTAGTTTTTGCCTCGGGCAATGCCTCGGATATATAGATTTCAAATTTGATGTTTCCTTTTTTTTGTCAAAATTACAAACTAAGTTTATACAATTTACAAACATAACTTTAACCGTTTATGTATGATTATTAAAGGCCTGTTTATTTCAGCTGAAAACAGCTGAACTGGAAGTTTTTTTTATTATTGATTAATGATTTTTAATTATGAATTATTTATTTTTAACTATTGATTATTGATTTTTAGATATTGATTATTAATTTTTAACAATTGATTTTTAATTATGATTTTTGATTTTTTACTATAATTTTTATGTATCGACTATGATTATTAATTTTTAACTATAGATTATTAATGATTTTTTATTATGGAGTAATGATATAGTAACAATTTTGATATTAATCTACTAATAATTTTTAAACAAAAAAAAAAAACATTATTGGTAGTTTATATTTTATGAAATAAAAATCAGTAATGCATTTTCATGTTTTTTGTGAATGGTAATCCAGTTACGGAGTATGTGGTAAAATAATATTTTTACAAATAATATTTCACTTATATTTTTGTTTTATTTGCCGATCGATATGGTCGTTTCATAATATTTTTTTCTTCAAAATTATAAATGAAAACAATAATAATATTATGAACAAAATAAAGTCAAGTACAAAATAACAACAACAACAACAACAACAATAATAATATGAACAAATAATATTAGGAACAAATTAATTAGCAAAAATAATTATTAGAAAATAAAAGTAGAGTTGAAATGAACATAACTGAACGGAGCTTAACTGAACTGATTTTAAGCTGAAGTAAACAGGCCTTCAATCGAATATGTTTGAGTAAAAAGATAGCTTAATTCTTATTTAGCCAACACCTAGTCATTAAATTAGTTTTTGCTGAAATAATTTGATAATAAAATAAGAGAATGTATACTTATTGAATGCAAGAAAAGAAATTAATGCAGATAAGTTTTATTTCATATTGAATAACAACACGATCTCGTATAGCTTAGTAGTTTGAAGTGTAATCTACAAAAGAGAGGTATAGGGTTTGAGCCACAAACTAATTTTTTTTGTAATGTATTTGTTTTAATGTTTGTTAAGATTTGTCATGTCATCACACATGTGGCTTTATGTTCTAAATATCGAGTAGTGACACAAGGCGGCATAATGTGTTTTTTGTTTAGTGCGAAATTAGATTGTAAAAGTTGTAGCTAGTAATGTGATAAGTTGTTAATTAAAAAAGCAAAACAACTACTATCTCCATAATTTATTACTTGCAACAAAGGAATGTTTTATGTCGCACAGAAAATACCCCTTTGTTGCAAGTAGTCGATTACAGAGGTGGTACAAAGGACTTGGGATAAAAATAAAAAAGCCATAGTTTTTAGTGCATGTGAATAAGCGATACAAATCAAAAGCTCATACCATATGATTACAAGATTTTATTATCCATTACTTTGAAAAATTAACATCGAATTTATTATGGATTGGTGGTTAAACTTTCATATTTCGTTTCAAATGTCGTGAGTTCGATTTCTAGTAGCTACGCGTTTGTATTTTTATTTAACATCATAACCTTGTGCATAAGACTCTTGTAAAGAGTGACATGTGTCACATATATAGACGAGCGCATCGTGGTGTAGTTTCGTTGATAGCGACGCCTTTTAATATATTGTATGATTATTGATTGGCGAAGGTGGTGACTAACAACTGCTGGTGGGTAATTGTTGGTGCGGTCAGTGTTGGTAGGGTTGTTGGTTGGTGATGATGGTTGTGGTTGTTGCGATGGTGATGGGAGAGGTGGTGGTTATTGTGATGCATGGAGTGAAGTGGGTAAAATGGGAAAGTCAAGTTAGTTTTGGGACGACAGTAAGGATTTTTGGGGCGACAAATAACATCTTAGTTTATGAAATTGTGGGGTTTCAAAAGCTACAATTATAGCATTATAAGAAGAAAAAACACTTTTGGCCTTAAGACCTCAACTGTTTTGCATGCAAACTTGGAAAATCAGTCGGACGAACGGGTTTCGGTTGATCACCTTATGTTTTCGGTCTTTCTCATGTCGATGATTTTCAGTATCGGGTCAACATTTCATGATCATGACTCCAAATTTTCGATACCAAGTCAGTTGGTCGGTCCAGGATTTTCTTATCACGTTTCTTCTTATTCCAATTTTTTATTAAATTGAATGAACATTTTGAACATAAATTTACTTAATATTAGCCTAATATCAGTATTTATCAATAATCGTACAAAAATATTACATAGTAGGTTAATAAACAATAATTTTTCATTTTTATGCGGTAATATATATTTAAAATTGCATAAAAAGTTAAAGAAATTTAGAGAATACTTAGAATTATCAATAAAATAGCATGAAAATCATAGAAAAAACAGATCATCGGTCGGACGGGTCTTGACTTGACTTAACCTATTTTTTAAAATGGTTTTTCAATATAGTTTCGGGTTTGAATTTCGTGATCGTGACCCAACTTTTTCGGGTCGGTATTGAATCGGGTTTGTTTTTACCAGCTCTAGTCACAGGGAATAAAATCTTGTTAGTTTTAATTACAAATTTTCGATTAGCTAAGCTTGATGTTCTCATATTAATTGAAATGAAGATAAATTGGGTTCTAATTGTGTGTGCACTCTTAAGCAAAAATTGAAAATAGACAGTTAGTATTTACTCCGTATAAGGGTATGGATGAATTGTTTGAGAGAGAAAATATTGGCCAACTTAGAGCAGTCAAGTATCACATGTGTAGTAAATTAAGGACACAAAGGTTATTTTTCATAAAAAGATATACTAAAGATGAAAAAACAAGCAAATTTGTAAATATTGTGTCATAGTCCAAAATGGTAAAAGTTGCGAGACAATACCGAGGTAGTATATTAGTATATATAAAAGGTAGTTCGTTTAATTTGTTATTTTGTTGGCTTATGAGTTTTTCAAAGTTGTTTGTCCTTCCCATCATTTGGGGCTTTGCCTCTCTTTTCCATTAACAAGTTACGAAAAAGAAAAGTCATCTCTAAATATATTAGGCTTTGTTTTTTTGGATTTAAATTTTTAGTACTTTAGTTCAGTTCAACTCTTTTGAGTTCAGATCATATCCATTATAATTACTATTTTATTTCAGTTCAGTTCAGCTCATTTCGGTTCCATTCGGTTCGTTTCTGCTGCATTTTAGTCCAAAAGAACAAAGCCTTAAATTTTTGGCATTTCAGTTCAGCTCTATTCAATTCAGATCAGTTCAGCTCATATCCATTATAATTACTACTTCATTTCAGTTTAGTTCAGTTCAGCTTAACTCTGTTTCAGTCCAAAAAAACAGGATCTTACTCCTTATTTTAATTTTATTTATAATTATCTAAATCACCCAAATAATATATAATCCTTAATTTTTTCAACTACGAATTAATAATTTGTGATTTGAGAGAGGAGTTATCTATCCACTTAGAAATATCAACTATCAAAGAATCATTTGCTAAAGTAAATTACTAGTGCAATACTACAGTTGTAGCGAGTAGAGGTCGCGTTGGAAAGTATGTAAAGGTATAATGGCGTAAGGATATAAGTTATGATAATGGTATTGATACTAAGATTACCTCCAATTGCTGTAGTTAAAAATAATTTTGCAATAATCAATCTTCTAGGAAAAAAGTATCCATATAACTACGGATCTGTTTATTTCAGCTGAAAACAGTTTAAATGAACTGAACTGAACGGAACTGAACTGAACTGATTGCAGCTGAACTGAGCTGGAAGTTTTTATTATGGATTAATGATTTTTAATTATGGATTATTAATTTTTAACTATTGATTATTGATTATCTATTTCTAACTATTGATTATTGATTTTTAACTATTGATTTTGAATAATGATTATT
Source organism: Suaeda aralocaspica (assembly GCA_016808085.1). Taxonomy (NCBI): domain Eukaryota; kingdom Viridiplantae; phylum Streptophyta; class Magnoliopsida; order Caryophyllales; family Amaranthaceae; genus Suaeda; species Suaeda aralocaspica. The sequence continues at coordinate 536,129 of PYUH01000384.1, forward strand.
GATTTTTAACTATGATTTATATGGATTGACTATTGATTTTTAACTACAAGTTATTAATGATTTTTTTTTACTTTGGAGTAATGACATAGTAATAATTTTGATATTATTCCACTAACAATTATTAAACCAAAAAAAAATTCATTATTGGTCGTTTATATTTTATGAAATAAAAATCAGTAATACATCTTCATATTTTTGTGAATAGTAAAACATTTATGTGATATAATAATATTTTTGTAAATAATATTTCACTTGTATTTTTGTTTCATTTTCTGAATGGTAGTTTTATAATATTTTTTTCGTGGGATACAATAAATTAATAAATGTGTATATATATATATATATGAAACAAAAATAAATGATGATTAATGTATTATAAATATATTATGAACACACTAATAATATTATGAATAAAATAAAGTCAAATACAAAATAACACTAACACAGCTAATACGCATCGATAATATTATAAATAAATCAAATCCAAGTACTAAACAATGATAATAATAACAATAGTAATATTATTCTTATTATTATGAACAAATATATACGAAATATGGAAAAAAAATATTATGAACAAAACATATTGTGAACAAATAATATTAGGATCAAATTAATTAGCAAAATAAAAGAATAGCTAAACCGAATTAAACTGCACTAATTTTAATCTAAAGCAAATAGGTCCTACGTCATTAAAAAAACGGAGCAAAACGAAAGAAATTATTATGTCACTTCAATTAAAATAATGGAAATATTAAAGAGTTAAAAGATCTTAGAAAACGGGTGTTAACAAAGTGTTAATCCATTTGTAATTGTGGTAACAACAAATGGAATCCTAGAAAAACTTTAAATCGAAAAATTGGAATCATTAGAAAACAATTGGAATCCTAGAAACAGTTAAATCACTAAAGACATTAAAGTTCTGCTATTTCTATTTTGGTATAGAAGGATACCAAGATTCTTTGCCAAATACGTTAGGTAATTATGAGGGGGCTTCCTATTTTTATCTATACCTAACTTTTAGTCACCAACCAATAGTTTATGACCACATAACACACTGATAGGATATAAAATATGAATCAATCCCGCCTTATCCTTTGATTTGATATGTAGTCAAAACTAGCGTGATAAGAGACAATGTTTATGGGTTCATATCTCACTTCATCCTTTATTTAAATTACGAGTAGAATATAAATGTGTGTAGTATGAGAGGATCGTAGTGTGAACTTTCCCATAAGCATTGGTCGTTGGAGGTAATCGATTCCAACAAAATTTTCTAAAAACCGCAGTAAATACCTCTAAAAAAACCGCAGTAAAAGTGAATTTTTGTACTAGTGTAGTTATGCACTATCTTTCACTTTCATGGGGCTTATGAGTTTCATACTCTTAGATAACATTGAGCTAAACATAAACGTCCTAAACAGAAATGAAAGTAAAGCCAATGATGAGTGGCAGAGACTGAGTGAGGTAGATCTTGTTGATGCAAGAGGTCGGTAGCTTAGTAAAGTTTCAACTATTATGAAATATAATAAAACCTCTTTAAAAATCTTGTAAGTATATAACCACCTTCATACTTTATACGAACTTCTATATTACATTCTTGTAGAGATTAAGTTGTAATTAAAGTTACACAAGATATCATTTTTAAATTATTCAAAATTATCAAAGTTTAAATATAATGAGATTAAAATAGAAAATCCTTGGGTATACCAAGAAAGAATTACACTTCATAAGAATTGAAGCATAACTAAAAGGGAGCCCTTGGGAAAGAAGATAAGGTTTCTTCAGTTTCAAAATTTTACCACAACTTCAAAAATGCACTATTTATTTATTAGGTACTTTTAATTAACCACAAATTGTGCAATTATTTTATACGAGTAATTGACAAAATCAAATGTTACTATGTTGTGAATTGATTTCGTGTCATTGTGCATTATCATAAGCTTCAGTATTTCACAAAGTTAGAGTGTTAGATCGACAGTCAAAATTAAGTAGTGTATCGCCAAATGGCATTGAAGTTGGGAAATAAAAAAGAAATGAAGGAATTAAAGTTAAAAAAAAAAAAGGAATCGTGGGGATTATAAGGATGAGAGAGGAGGATAAGATTGAACAAATTAACGCTTAACCTGTATAGGAGTTAATCTTGTTAATCAAGTAATAAAGCTTTCTGAGCTTATATTTTACTCCGTATTCAATTCTGTTCAATCTATTTCAGTAACTTTCGAGTCAGCATGCATTATATATTCAGTTCAATCGGCTCAAATGAGCTCGAATGATCGAACAAGGCCAAACTTGTTATAATTCGAACAATTTTGTTCCTTTCACCTTCTTTCAATGAAAGTTTTGTTCCTGCTTTGAAATTCATGCATGCAATTAGGTAGGTTGTTTGACTTGCTTCTACTTAAGTTATTAGTTGAGATGTCATAATGGTCCTACATGTTCAAGTAAGGTAGCCAATAGCCATGTTAATTGGCTTCAGAGTTGTTTGGTGTGTATATATAATACGTGGTGTATACTGTATACATCCAATTAGGGTAAAATAACATGTAATGAACTAGTCCAACGTACCATTTTATCGCTTCTTTAATTTATAACCTGAATTAGTAAACTTTAAACGTGAATCATATGAATTAAAACAAAACTTCATTTTCTAATGTTAAAGAAATTAATGGATTGATTAAAGTATCTTCTCAACATCTACGAGTCTAGGACATGCAAGTACTAGTGTTTTAGGGCCTGTTTACTTCAGCTGAAAACAACTGAACTGATTGGACCTAAACTGATCTGAACTGAGCTGAACTGAGCTGAGCTGAACTGATTTTAATTAAGTTGAAGTAAACAGGCCCTTAATCGAAGCACCATATCCATGGATAATTGGATAAATTAATAAACAGCAATGCTGAGTTATACTCTTAGTTATATATCGTGATTTAATAAATTAGGTAATTTGGGCCCTAATCTCGTCAACTTAATTTTACTTATTTTTAACTTATTTTTGTTGAACTGAACTTCTTTTTGCTAAAATTATTAACAATCAACTAAGGATTGAAACTGATTTTTGTTGATTAGAACTTATTTTTGCTGATCTGTACTTATTTTTATTACCGAAATAGACTTATTTTTGCTGAAAATAAGACTTGGAGAGCAGGGCCTAAGTTCAATTCAGCAAAAATCAGTTTCAATCCGTAATAAATTATTAATGATTTCAACAGAAAAAAGTTCAGTTTAGCAAAAAATAAGTTCACTTCAGCAAAAATAAGTTGACGAGAATAGAGCCTTAGCGCAGCTTCAATTTTGTACCGATAATCCTAACACCAATTGAACCACTCATCTATTATTCTATTGAATGGTCTTATTCACACAATCACACCCGTTTGTTTACTATAACGTGTCCGATAGTATCAATACTAACACGCTTATTTTGTGTGTAATTCATGTTTGGTTCATATTTTGTCAATTTTTTCCCAGTTGCATTACACATTTACGTTGAACAGATTTCATTTTCTAAGTAATTATTTGTTAATGAATTGAAAATCGAATACAAATTTCAACACCCATTGAAAATCATATAAAGTAGCCGGTGATATATATATATATATATATATATATATATTACGGAGTAGCTAATTTATAGAGCAGCATCATGCATAGAAATGACGAAAAAAGTTACTATAGATAAATAGAGAACAACTTTTTCTACATTGTATTCCTGAGGTGTTGGGTTTTCTACGTTGTATCATCCCAAATTAAAACTTTCATGTGGTGCCCCTAACTCCCTAAGGTTTAATGAGTTATTATGCTATGACCTTGTAGGTAAACAAATATTAAATGCTCGTAAAACAATTGTTGTATGAGTCATAGTGCTCTTTAACTACAAGTAAAAATGGAAGTGTATGGGTCATGAGCAAAGGCGCATGAGCCACAAAATTGAGATTAAAATTGTGACATTTTCAACGACAAGGTCATGGTATAGCCACTTACTAAACCTTAGGGGCACTATATGGAAGTTTCAATTTGGAAGGATACAACGTAAAAAACCCAATACCCGTAGGGCACAATATAGCTAATAATGGTACGTAGATGGGTTAGATAATTAACATGATTCTTGTCTTTGTTCTTGCATGGCCACCTCACAAATCAAAACAGAAGGACGTCATTAGAAACAACTAATTTAACTAAGCTTAATTAAGTTACATAAACTTACTATTACGTGCTACATTAAAAGGATACATACAACATTACAACTAAGATGCTATTTTTCATTATTATAGTTTAAACAACGTAGTGCTAACTGCTAAGTACTGTAATTAATCTTAGCTTGCCTCCTTTATAGTTTAATTACAAACTTAATTACTTGTATTAAATTATTATTTTTTGATCTAAGACATCAACCGTCTCTCACTAGGCGACATTTGCATGATTCTTCATGAATTTTTTTTTAAAATTATCCTTAATTGTTTTCTTTTATATATTTTCTTTATTAATTGTGTACATAAAAAGATTCAAGAGTTATCCTTTTTTATGCTTTTCTTTTTGCACTTTTTTCTGCTGTTCTCTTATTCTCTAGCTAAGATGTTGACCAAAAAAGAAAGAAAAAGAAAAAAGAAAAAAAGGAAAAAATAAAAGATGTACTGAGATAGTGAGATACTCGTGATTCCTTCTTCAACAACCAAAGCTCATATAGGTCATCACGTTTGCGCAGCCAGCTGAACTTATCCTCAAACTTTTCTTTTTTAGATCACATATGATAATAAAATTGACAATTTTATTAACATTATTGTCGATTGCAGTATACTAAATTACTTTGCAACAAGTTTAAAGTTATTTAAAAATTAGTACTTATCACATAATAACGATGCTCTTTTATGTTAAATTGTAAATTTTAAATTATTGTACGATCAATTAGATATACGGACTTCATTACATATACACACTGTGTGTAAAAAAAAATTTCAATAGAATAATTTAACAACATAGCGATAGCTATATAATTTTCAAGGAATCATGAATTTGAATTATTAATGTTCAAGCTAAATTATTGAATTATATAATTAACCTCTTATCCTCTACAATAATACTATAGCAACTTAGCTTGACAATTCATAATAACAATATAACTATATATTCATATGTAATAGTGAATAAGACTTTAATGAATAATGAAAACAAGGTTATTTGTAAATTTGTAAATGTCTCCAAACAAACAAAGCTATTTTTTTTTTTATATAAATAATTTTGAAACATTTTTTTTCAATTTTAAATTCTATTTATGCTTGTCTTTTCATGTTTTTAAAAGATTATGCATACTCCTTTCTATTTAGGAACTAGTGGCTGTTTCACAATAGAAAAATTTTAAATTATGTATATATATAAGTGGAGAAAAAAAAGTCATATTTGATTCGGGAATATATCACTATTAAGGTATCCAAATAATAAAGAAATTAACTATACTAATCATAATAAATAAATAAAAAAAAAATCTTATCATATGCATGACATTCATTCAATAAATGAAAAGGCTAAGGAGAAAATTAAATTAAAAATAACGTACCATAAATTAAGTATGTTGTAGGATTAATTACAACATGAATATTTCGTGATCCCATCAACAGATGAAGCTACCAACATGATCTGATCTTTCCTTAGTTTGACGACGACGACGAAGATGATAATCTTATCAATATAATGATGATGATTATGATAATCAGAAAGGCAAGTTGAGATCATGCTGGCAGCTTCATCTACTAGTGGTGCACGTCAACGTACCATATAAATTCCAAACTCAAACTCAAATGAAATAATATTTTTAAAGGTGATAGAGAGATTTAGAGAGAAAATAAATAAATAAATGAATGAAGTTTGGGATGATAGATATAATTGTAGAGAAGAATGTCATGAAATAATGGGGTAATTATAGAGGGACCAACTCAAAGTTAATTTAATCACATATATATATATATATATATATATGTGATATAATAAAATATGAAGTATGTACTTAATAATTTAATTATCATGACATAATAATATATCATATGATTAGGAGACTTAAGAGCCATATGATAATACAGATGGATGTGGCTTAAAGTGAGACACATTGAATATAATCACGCCCATCCTACATCTATATATAATTAAGAAATTAAATAATTAATATATTAATATTTACAATTAACTTTGTTATTGATTTTGGAAAAATTAATACTATTTATTTTGTCTTTGATGATTTCCATAAATCATGTACCTACATGTATCTAGGGCTTTGTCAACTTTATACTTTTATTTAGCATATTCTCTCCTTTCTATCTCAAGAAGGGCAATGCCTTTTTCTTTGCTTTTCTTTTTGTTTTTTTATATCTATTTTGGATCTTTGGAGATTCAATATAAGCTATGGTTTTATGTATACACATCAACTTATGGCAAATTTACTTGCCTTGCTTTGATTCTCCGTGACATTAGGTTTTCGGTTACAATTCGCTTTTGTAAGGTAATGCTCTCTTTCACTACAACCTGCTCTTCTTAATTTTTAGTAAAGATAAGCTCAGTCATGAAAATAATTCAACTTTAGCAATAAATCAACTTCAACTATAATAAATTATTAATTAATAATTTCACTAAAAATAAGTACATATCAACAAAAATAAGTTCATCAAAAGAACATACTTAAGTTACGTTGCTCAACTTCTCTCTTTTGTTTTAAAGCTTTTCTTGCTTTGATCTTGCATCACATACATGATGAATAAAGCAAACTCCTTTTTTGTATTTTGCTTGCATTGCCAAATTATGGATGCACTATTTTACCCTCATTATTTTCACATTGACTTGCAAAAAATAAACACATAAATGTTTTACTTCACATAATAACCACTTTTTTGGATTTTACACTATCATAATTTAAAAAAAAAATTCCTATTATAATTCTTTATAATCAACCATATAACAAATTATTCCATGATCATCTATGTTTGAAAAACTAAAAATTCCTATTAGTATTCTATTATATTTTTATAAAAAGGGCAACGTTTACGTTTTAATTTTCTTTTAAAACTATCCAAAATAAATAGGAGTACTCATTTTAAGGCTAGACATGCATAGGGCTCCATTTGTGCAAACAAATATATTTTCTCAAGTATCACTTCTAATTTTTGAATTATATACACCGAATTTAACCACATAAAACCACAATGTTATACATTGTAATCACACATAAAACATTATTTTTCATTTAAAATTTGATTAGCCTTATTTAAAAAAAATCTTACAGTATGCACGCTTAGTGTGCGTTTCTCATATATATATATATATATATGAACTTCTCATTATTTGAATAAACATACCCGGTATGGATAATTGTTTTGTTCTCTAAAAAGAAAATAGGTGATCGGGTATAAGGTGAAGAGTGCATAATGTGCATCAAATATCCACTACACTAATATCAACCACTTAAATTTTGTGGTGGTAGTTTAATACTACCTCTGTTTCATATTAGTTGCAATAAAAAATATTGCACGGACTCCTACGCAAAATTTGTTTGTGAGAGTAAAAAAGTTAGAGTTGTATGTAAAGAGGAGAGAGAAAGAAAAGATAACTTAAAAAGGAAAGAAAACATTTGTTGCAGATAATATAAAATATCCATTTTTAGTAAATGTTGCAACTAATATGAAACGGAGTAGTAGTAGTTTTTACGGCAAAAAAAATTAGAGGGCGTGGTAGTAAATTTAACTTTTGCAAATGTAGCATATTGTAGCAGTAGACATATGTAACAAAATTTCAATGTGTACCTATACTAGTTAGACATAAATATCCACTATTTGAATCGAATTAAATGATTTAGGCTTAATTAGTTGAAGCTAGATACATCAATTTATTATTTTCTGTTGCCCTAGTTAGATGAATGTGATATAACTTACAAGTGAGATGAAATGTCGAAAAACTTAGTTCACTAATCCTTTGCAAATTAAACGCATAATTAGATCAACATATAAATTGAATAATCGAAGTCGAACCAAGTTGTGTGTATTTATTTTTGTAAGAACATATTCTATAGTATATTAATTAATTATAATAAACACTTATTAATACAATTATTAGTTTAGACAAGTTTTCGACACTAATACTATGCAAGTCTATTCAAGAAAACTTAGATCATCATACTAATCAAGGCCATTACATCGTACACATCATTTCGAAACAAAGATTAGTGTTAAAATCACTTCAATTCCACCTTTAAGGACTACAAATACCGACATTAACCCCTTAAATTTCAATAATAAATAAAAGAGTACAAGTAATGTGATTAGCTAGGGGACCATATTGCATATAATTTTGTTAGTTGTAGAAGTAGGGTAAGGTATCTCAACATAACAACATGAACATGTGATCTCCATCCATCCCTATGCAAGAGTCGTTTTCTTTTCCTTTCTTTTCCTTTTTTTTTAATTAAATTTTTGTTCCTTGTTTTTATTTTCATTTTAAATTCTTAAAAAAAAAAAATTCTAAGGAGACCCCTTTAATATTAGATATATACGAATGGGAGGCAAGCAAACTGAGTTGAGCCGAGTATTTGCTTGTTCGAGCTAAGTTTGATGAGGTTGGCATGTGTTCAAGTATGATCGACCCGAGCTTTTTCTGTCCTTGTTCGAGCATGGCTCATTGAGAATTGGTCGAGTTCAAGCCGAGCTCGAGTTTGCTCGTTTGCGTGTCGAGCTTGAGTTTGAGCTTGAACGAGCGAGCTATATACGAGCTAAATTTTAATAAATGAGTAATACAACCAAAACTACTATATTATATACGTAGTATAAGCCAACGAATTGACAAATTACTATATTATCTTCCTTTTCTTTTTGTAATTCATATTTTCTTTATTTATGAATACTTACAATAATACCCGCTGAATGTATCAACCTTTTATTTTGTAGGATCGGAGTTAAATTCCAATAATACAATTGTTAGGATTGAAAAAATAAACGAGCTTTTATTGAGTTATAAACGAACTTATAAACAAGCTTTGAATGAGTTATAAACGAGCCTACAGAAGTTGAACATAATAATGTCTAAGCTTAGCTCGTTTATCAAATTAAACGAGTTTCAAAATATTGTTCTAGCTTGTTCATTTAATTATCGAACGAGCTTTGATCGAGTTTTGAACGAGTTTGCTCGTGAGTTGTTTACGAACGTATAAGCTCGTTTGCACCCTTATATAAGAATTTAAGACATTTCTCAAAATGTTAGTATTAAATTTGGTATACATGTCAATAGTTATTTAAATCAATGTAATTAACATTATGTTAAACTCAATATTTTCACTTTGATCACCTTAATAATTACAACGGGATCCATTATTAGATGTCGCTTTAATATATATTATACTCCCTCTATAATTTTTTACTTGCTATATTGGATCAAAAAAGCTCTCACAATTTTGATCCAGTATAACAAGTAAAAAATAAAAGAGCTACTACCATATAATTTTTTTCTTTAAGGTTAGCTTAGCTAAGCTACTTGGGGTGTATAGTATGGTAGTCTTTTTTCGAATTTTCTTTATTAGCATGCAATGCCAATTGTCGGAGGGCATGCTTTCTTTTGAATGTAATTGGTTAGCAAAGATTTTACATAAAAAAGGCAAGTGTTTAAGAGACAGTAAATGGGTTAATTTAGTGACACTTGTGAATGGGACAACAAATCTAAAGTGAACTGTCAAAAGGGTAATTAGTTAATTATAATCAAATTATATGATAATTAAGGGATTCTGATAAAGTTAAGCTAATTTTATGCTTTATCTTTATATCCTTTTTTTAAAAATTAAAAAAAAAATACTAAATTGATAGCTTTTGTTTTGATCCCTTTGGTGGGTATTGGGCAAATGGAACCAATAGATGAAAGCAAAATCATATAAAAATGAAAACCCCACAAATCAAAGTATCAAAAAAGTGGAAAGATGAGGAGTTAGGACAACAAAAAGGTTCTCCAAGTTATTAGCTTCAAATGGCGCATGCACACATCATAAGATTGATTCACCTTTGAGTGCATCCAAATTCCAAACAATAGACATCTTTTCTTATTCATTTTATGCTCTTTTTACATAGTGATTAAATTAACTTGTCTCCCAAGCTTTAGCTTTTTATTAGATATCAAATTGTGTTTAGAATCCATGTCACTTTTGAGTTTTAGTGTTGTTCTAAGCTAATTGGTAAGGGATTTGTACTAAATGTTTATAATTAGGGCTTGCTCTTTTCATCTAATACGTACTACACAGGTACCAAGTTCAAATGATAACATATCTGTGTTAAAACAAATCTATTACCTTTGGAGAAAGTATATATCCAAAGGTAACCTGGTCCAGAGGAGGGCAAATTTATAATTTTGCAAAAAATATTTTCAAGTCAGTGACATACATTTTCAAGTCAAAATAGACATTTTTCAAGTCGATCACAATATTTATCATGTCATATTACATATCTTGTAAGTCACTAAATTGATTTCATTCATGTCAAGGGTGTTATGTTTTCAAGTCGAAAAAAGCGTTAGTAGTCTTCTGGGCCAAAAGTCTTATGCAGAAATTTTTCCTCCTACCTTTGTTGATAATTACTTGCTAGTTGCTATTTACAAGTTTGGAATAAATATCAAGAAATGTCACTATCGGTCTATCGTTATTGGGATCATAGCTTTTACATATGCTAAACAAAGAGAGGGTAATTAACTATAATGTGTTATATGAGGGTAAATTAACCCAAGAGTCGGTATAAATGTAACTGTGCAACACGGCTCACTTCCTAAAGAGACAACGTAACAAGTAATAAAAAAACTTCTCTTCCGGATATATATAGCCAAAAAAAAAAAAAAACAAAGAACGGACAGAGTAACTAAATTCAGTGATCGGTTGATCTTATATGCAATAGTTTTTAGCTTACTTTGATTATGAGAAGAAGAAAAAAAAACATATGAATTAATTTTGCAGAATATTTGATAGTTTAATCATCTTCTCAGCTCATGTAGTTTTTAGTAGTCATGCATGCGTGCAGCCTAGAAAGTTGTTATTATTCCAATACCGGCAAGACCTAACATAAACTTGTACAAAGTTGATCTAGATTCACAACGAGAACCATCTACTTGGTTGCTAACAAAAGTGTTGAACAAATAATGTTACAATTCATAGTTGTATGAAATCTATATATTCATTTTCATATTATTAATTATAATCATTATGGGGTAGCTAATGAACATATACAAAAATTGATAAATATATTTATTTATTGTTGATAAGTATCGAGATTTAATCTATATACATGCATAATTAATATACTTTTTGATCCTTAAATTATAGAACTAAGTTGTGTATTGATGTGTTTTATTTGATAGATAAAAAGATAAAAAAAA
>PYUH01000384.1:549124-620011 GCA_016808085.1 Suaeda aralocaspica
TTTGAAAAAAAAAAAGAAAAAAAAAAAAAAAAAAAATATATATATATATATATATATATATATATATATATATAAATTGAATTAATTGAAATTTTATACAATCTTATGTCTTAACAAACTCATAATTAATGTGCATATATATCACACATATTGTTCAACAACTCATAAAATAAATCAAGGAGATTTACGATTGGAGTGGAATGTAATCATCATTGTGGGAACTATAATATCGACACTTCTTACAATCAACTAAGTATATGAGAAAATAAAAGCAGTGAAAATTAAACATTAAGCAAGCTTCAATTCAAAACGCAGCAATAACTCAGGCAAAAAATTTACCCTCCTGCAATTCTAAAATGAATATAAAGTATCATTATAAAAATTACATTCAATATGAGTACACGACTTTTAATTAACTATCAAGGCTACATTGCTCTTTCAGAAACATTTATTATATGATATTTCTCTTTTTCTACAAGTGCTCTTCATGTGACTTGTGACACATAGATTATATTTACACATCGTACTATAATTATGATGAAATTGAGTCAAATTAAGGGAGTAATCAAGCTCATGATTAGGACCTAATAGAGTGCCTCTCTCCGTACCAACAACAGCCGTTGGCAGTTTGATACACAACTTGTTGATTATTTTAGCTACTTGTACAAAGTTGCGGATTGCTAGGAAGTTACAAGGAAGGAACTACTGTAGTATTTATTATTATTATTATTATTATTATTATTATTATTATTATTATTATTATTATTATTATTATTATAGCCCACTAGCTAGCTGCCACTATTTATCTTGAACACTTGCAATAAATAAACTAAGGAAACTACATGAAGAAAATAAAGTACCATCAAATACATAGGAAAAGTCATCAAGAGATGCTCTTACCCTTTTTAACTTTTGTAGTTTATTGAATATATTACACTGTTAAAGAGGTAATTAACTCTTCTTAATCATCCAAATTAAACTTGGATGAGGATAATGGTTCTTGGCGATATAAGTGTTTTGAAGCTTGAAAGGAACATGTTATTAAACCTTTGATTGATTCATGTATGTCTGGCCAATCCCATAATATCTGAGTCTAATGTTTTGTTTTTGTTGCTAATTATTATATTCCACTTTGTGACTATTATGTACACTGTAAAAATTTTTTAAAAAAAAAAAAAAAAAAAAAAAAAAAACTTCCACAACATTTTGAGATATGATGAACCCTCGCAATAGTTAAAGTATTCCAAAAAAATCAAAATTAAAGTTTCAAGCTGTGTTGACAAGATGACTCAAAATGGATTTTTTAATGTCAATTTGTAATTTTCGTGTTACGTTCAATAACTAGGTAATGGTGTCAACTATACTCAGGAGTCTTGTTATTGAAATAACGTAACCTAAGCCCCAAAAAGTAAAATGGTGTTACGTTCAATAACTAGGTAATGGTGTCGGGTTTTTGGCCAAAACTTCTTAAGCCCAACGTATTATACTTCTAGCTTTTTAGAAAATTTTAGTAAGTTGAGAAATTGAAAAAGTACTATGGAGCAACCTAGAAATAGGTGAATGGTTATGAATATTCAAGATTTGTGTGGAGAGTATATAAAAAATTGAATATGTGAAGATCTTTCCACACACTTCTTCCACATCCATACCTCATCTATAAATATGTGGTTGGACATCATTTGGGAAAGGCACGAGCACTTTGACCAACATGCACAAGTTGATCGAATCCACCCAAATCCTCCAATGTTTCCTCATATACACAATCTAAATTATATATCCACTGTATTTTTCTTGTATTACTCCTATGTGAGGTTATATAGTGAGAGGATTCTTGTATTACACCCGGGATGTTATACTCTCCTATATATTAACACTACAAGAAAATGACTTATTTGTGATGGAATTTTTTCGTTAAACATAAGTGCTCCGTTCCTTTTACTGCTTGTCTTGCATATTACTTTTATCATACGAATTTCTCGATCTATACATCTTTGCTTCTGCTAATACACATACTCGCTCCTTTATTACATACCTAACAGATTTTCAATTTCCGGATAAAACAAGAGGTCATTTTTAAAACATTGATGGACTTCCTCTTGTTGTTTTATAAAATTTGCAATTGTCTATTATTTTATCTGATTGTTGTTTTATATAAAAGTAACAATTTTGATGTTTAATCATTTTCAAATTTGATAGATTTTTTCTTCTTGTTGTATAAATTTTGCAAGTTGTGTTATCCTCTTGATATTCTATGAAACAAGCTTAAAGTTTTATCCGTTTCAGAATTAATGGCTTTCCTCTTGTTATTTTATAAAATTTGCCTCTTGTTTTACCACTTGTTGTTCTATAAAATAAACTTACTGTTTTAATTATTTCGGAATTGATGGTTATTTTCTTGTTGTTTTATAAATTATGTTTCTTGTTTTATGTACATGTTGTTTTATAAAACAAACGGATTTTTTATCCATCCCAAAATTGATTAATTTATTCTCGTTACTCTATAAAGTTAACTTATTATTTTATCTATATGAAAAAAAATTGCATATCTAGAGATATACACCGGGGTGTTTGAATCGTTTTTTCACTATAAATATTACTAAATATAATATCTATTAGCAAAATCCTTGTACCTATCACAATTTATTGATTAACTTGATGTATGGGATTAAAATTACCAACTTATGGTAATATAAAGCCCGTATTTGTTAAAAATAATTTATTTGATGAGCTTTTAATAATATCAAAAGACTAATTCTTTCAAAAACTCGCAAAGGGAGAATTTTGTAACTATAATTAGATCAAAAGTCATAGTTTCTACACCAACAAATCCAGGATTGTCGCCGATAGATGAGAATATGAGAGATTTAATGACATTGACTTATAAGGATGTTTGATACCACAAATGTCATAGTTTTGAACGACAACTTGACTTAATTCTATAGATTATATTCTGTTAATACAAACTACCATGAGTAGTAACTTCTGTTACCAAAACATGCACTGTCACTCGACGCATCAACAAATCATGATCAATTTTTATAAACAAAAACCAACAATCAAAGTCGATCTCATAATTAACCCTTAAATTAAATTGGAAGAACTGACAACTCTATTCAATAATCAACCATTTCTTATTAGTTGCAACATTTGAATTTTTTAATCTCACAAATAATACCTAAATGTTGCAAATTTGTAGCTAATAAGATACGGAGGTAGTATGTAATATTGGATGCATCAATTCTCATCTCTCGCCTTCGAGCATTCCTAACAGTACCCAAAAAATAACAATTAAAAAAATGGTGCATAAAAAAAACTATTAAAAAAAAACCAAAAACTATGCGTACTGTTATATAATATATGTATTTAGTGGATGCCCATTATACCCCTATGATTATCCTAGTATATTCTAGATACTAGGTGTATAATTCTCTAAGGAAACCCTAATTGTTTCCCATGTCTATATATATATATGTATGTACTCCCTTATGAAATAAGAACATGAATACATATCTATTCTGTCCTACAAATACTCTCTACTACTTAAACCCTATTTTCTATAACACGTACATAATTATTGTAAACTAGATTAGTGCTCTTGTGTTGCACTATTTTAATTATATATATTTATATTTTTATACATTGTATACATTTTTTTTATTTGATTTATGACAAAATTTAATTTGAAAACTTTAAGAAGCAATTTTAAGGAATTTTGTAAAATGATTTAAAAAACATTGAGATGTAAAGAAAAAAAATAACACTTAGTAGTTTGGGCCTGTTTACTTCATCTTAAAATTCGTTCAGTTCGGTTCGGTTCGGTTCAGTTCAGTTCATATCTTGTCTTATTTTGCTATTCATTAATCTTTCATAAAAAACTTTCAGTTCAGCTATTTTCAGCTGAAGTAAACAGGCCCTTTGTTCTATTAGATTTTATTATTTATTAATTTAATCTATATGTTTAGTACGGAATGAAAAATTAGATAAATAAATTTATGGTTTTCAGAGTAGTTATAAAAGCTTACAAAAATCAATAAGAGTTGGCTCAAGTGGTAAGCAGCTTGATGCCGCTTAAGGGAAGTCTCGGGTTCGAGCCTCATCGCATGCAAAAAACTCTTATTGGGAGACTCACCCACCATAAGCTAGGTGTGCGACACGGGTCGAATCCGGATGTAGTCGGAGCTAAGCTCCGGTGAACCGGGTGGGCATACTAAAAAAAAAAAAATAAAAGCTTACAAAAGAAACTAATGAAAAAAAGTTTAGGCGGGAAATTTTTTCATAACGGAATAACATGTGATAAGGGTGATTTGAGTAGTTCTTACTTTAATTATAGTATAGATTATGGGGAGCAGAATCTACTTAACATGTGTATTATTTTTTCAACCTACCACATGATGAAGACATGAACAAAAGCTAGGCATAAAAAGACAGAAGGGAGATCAGCTATACTTACATTGCAAATTAAAAGGATCATTCTTCTGAATTACCAGCTATTTTTCACCCGGTCACCCCCCAGACAAGGAAGAAGTGAGGCTGTCACAGCATGACCTAACTACAGCTAGCAATTACTACTATATATTAATTAATTAACACCATTTTAATTATAATGCATCATTATACATAATATTTTAATTATGTACATTATTATTGTATATATACTAGCTTAGTATTAATAATAATTTAATTAGGTAGCTATATGCTAGACATAGATAGATCATGCTGGCAGCTTCACTTGTTCCTTTCTTGAGCACTTCCAAAGCTCATGAACTCCATCACTTGATCGATATATAATATGAATCTATATCATAGGATTATTGTAATAATTTCACATGCATGTAATTTTGTTGGTATCACATAAATTTTTTTTTTTGGAAACATCCAAAATCATAACAATTAGAAAATTATTAAAAAAAAAAAATTAAATAAGACACAAATTAAATTGGGAAATTAAAAGATTAAATTGTAAAAAAAGAATTATAAACAAGACACAAATTAACAAAAAACCCTTTGACTTTTTTTAGATTAGTACTCCACTAGCTAGTCCACCACCACTATTACGAGTAGCTAGCTGAATTATAGGGCATGGAAAAGATTATATTGGTGGATGGTGAGATTTTTAGGAGGAAATTAAAAAGAAGAAGAAATTAAATATATATGGTGTTTTTATGTGAAAACATGAACTTTTACTCCAAAAGTCAAGGATAACCCAGATAAGTTACAATCATCATTAAACTCCAAGAAAACCCTTACAACAAACAAAAGGTAATTGTTTCACAATATTTATGTATATAACCAAAAAAAAAAAAAAAATCATAAAATTGTGATAATTACAAATGATGATTATTTGAGGTTGAAAGGATGAATGAAAATAAAAAATATCAAATATAAATAAAGTAAAGAGGAAGAAAACAATGAAACAATAACAAAGAGAAACATAAACATATATATACAACTAATAATCAAGGTAAAAATAAAAGCTAAAAGAATGAGGTAGTATAGTAATAAGTGTTATATATATATATATGTATATAGGTGAAGAGTTAAGAGAAGTAGTGAATTGAATTAATTGTGAGCAACTACTAACAAGTGAAAGTGATGAGTACGTCTAGCTAGGAGCAAGAACCAGGCCACAAGGCACTTGAAGTGCACTGTGTCACTGTCTGGTGTTTTGTTTAGCTACTACTATACTAGCTAGGGTCAAACTGTAGATTTATATCATATCGGGTGGCCTGGCTAAGCTAGTTCTCTAATATCAGGCAATTAAGCTGTTCTTTGGGTTTTGGTTCAATTTAATATTTGTCAATGACTCGATCAATATGGATGGCTACGCGCACATTCACACCTTTGTTTTTACCAGACTTTATGTTAAGCAAAATTTTTGGTTCAGTTTCGTTCATTTCAATTCATGTCATATATTCAATAAAAAAAAGGGGGCGTGTATATATGTGTTGCGAATAGTATGTACGCATAAATGCACAAGACGATTGTTATTTGTTAGCATGCCATGGTTTCATTCAAACTTTCAATATCATGATAGCATTAATCTATTAATCTTAGGGTTTTTTAAACCCTAATAGAATCCAAGCTTACAACATTACAGGACTCTAAATACATTAATAGAATCAATTTTTCATCAATGGGTTTGGCCTTCATAAAGTATATATTACAGGCACAAACACACACACTTTAAATTCCTTTAATTAGTTTGGTGAGGGTGTTGGGAGACAAGCAAAGGAGAAAGCAATTGAATAAGAACACTAGACGTCTAGTGACTAGTGGCAACAGCACTCAGGTATGAAGACCAAGATGAGACATGACATGGTTAATGCTATTTGTTCAACAAAAATAAATGTAGAGTGGTCCTAATCACGTACTTGACCACCTAGCTAATTTTTCAATTTATATGACAGCTTAATTTATATATATGTCTCCTTCTCTTTATGAACCTTGGGAATCCAATTGTTTCAAATTTCATATGTTAGCCAAAAAAAAAAGGCACTAGAATTGTGATTACTCTCCATGTTAGAGAATCTATTGCATTGGATCTCATTACCTGTAATGGACTACATTTCTAATTTCTATAAGATAAAGTGTTCTCCGAACGACTTGTGTCAGTTGAACACTTGAACTTATTTTTTGAACTGAACTTATTATGTGAACCATATTAGAACAAATCAGGAGTCATTGAATTCACAGGAAAAATCGTGTATACTTATTTTTTTAAAAAGTTTGAATTTGTAGAACGAACCAATTCGAGCTACTGTTAGAGAATGTGCTGCATTGGTTGAAAATTAACTTAATTTTATAAGGTCATGAAAATGTACCCTCAAATTGACTATACATACAAATAAAATGATTTTCTAAAATATCCAAGGATCTATATTGCCTAGCTTGATTGTGGATCATAATTAATAACACTCTCCAAGCCTCAGTTAAATTCACTATATTGGGTAAATGAATTGCACATTAGCTCGGAAAGTACATCTGTTATGTAAAGCTAAAAGTAATAAATAACTAGGTAATTAAATTGGTAAATCATACGTTAGGTGCTAGTTTGATGGTAGTATGAGATGAAGATGGTGCAAGTCCTACAAGATGACTGTAAATTTTGTTACTTGTAAAATGACAATCAATTTCAACATGTACGTTGTATTATCCAATGAAAAAAGGAACCACGTAATATTAATTGTGTGCCTATGTATGGGAAATTAGCAATGCTTGATTGTCACATGTTAAGCAAATATGACACTAAACGATCCCATGCTCAACTTCTATAGTAGGTCAATCAATCCAATGGCTCAATCGATGGCAACATGCATGCATTGATTTAACCTAAAGAATGCATAATGACGGAGACTCACACATAAAAAAAGGGCAAAAGTGGAACATTTCTCATATTTAAGAGGATTAACGAAAAAATCATATGGCAAAAATGGGTGAATCTACCAGCTAGTTAAGCTCCAATAGGTGAGACCAACAGAAAAATATATGCCATAAAAGTAGAATTCAAAGAAAAAAAAGAATTCTATTTTGCATAGTATTTAGTATGTATAGTATACTTGTTCTAATATCACAAAGGCCAGTAATCTTCCCAAACTAGAGAACTAATGAGTTCGACCTTATGTACATGCCTAAGTTGTTCGAAACGACTTCTCCATTCACTCTCTGCATGAACAACTGATGCACACTTCTTTCCATAAGCCAGCTCTAACTCAGTGCACGTTGTAATTCGCGTTGCTGCAAGTGTTGATCGTCGTTCAATGTACTGATCCCAATACACAAGCTCAGCTTTAGACGCATGCTCTAATTTTTGCCCCATTTTAGCAGTCCAACGATCCTCCAACAACCCAAACCTCTCCCTTCTGAATTTCACTGATTCTGCAATGAATTTTGACCATCGAATTCCTGCAAACTGTTGCAATACCTGATTGATCTCATGCTCAGCGCTCTCAAACCACCTCATAAAAGCAGACGTATTTTCAGTCAGGAGTTTGTCAAAACCCCCGTTTAGTACATCCACAGGTAGTTTGTAGTCTGACTTTGATATGAGCACACTTTCTAGTGGAGCCCGACAATGCACGAGCAAGTATTTTAGGATACCCGTCGCTGCACTTCTTACATCTACTCTCGGGTCATTAAATAGAAATAAGAGATTAACACAGAGGGAGCAATAAAGATCAGTATCCACATTGCTTGGATGGAAGATAATTTCTTTATGAGCATGTATTAGTTCCAAGATGATGCAAATATCCACCCTTATTTCTTCTCTAGAAATAAGAGGATCCTCTCTAATAGGGGTCAAAGAGGATGGCAGAAAGAAATACAGTATCATCTGATTAGTGCTCTTGAGGATAACATCGATTGACTTGGTTCCTTTCAAAATTGACATTAGGCTACTCCAAGGAAGGGATGATTCCTTGAATTGACCATCTTTCTCTGCTGAATGTAGCATCAAGAAGCAGAATTCTAGCACTCTCATAGCATCTGAAGGCCGAGGAAAAACACCCATATAAACAGACTCTACTAAAAGTTTGCAGAACAAACCTATATTTGACCACAATGTATCCACATTTTGGCCATTTTTCACATCATTGTGTAAAAGTCGCCTTTCCAAATAAACCATCACTCTACTAAGAATAAGTGCCTGGAAAGTTAGAACAGATTCAGAATCCAGATAAAGAGGAGCGCTCCATAAAAGGTTCTCCATGATTGCAACTGGACTTATATGCTTGACTAAAGTAGCAGAGAGAAGTTCTGATATAAGATCCAAGGTAGATGTCGCCCCAACTGACGTTGGTTCACCACTATAGCCGCAATTATTCATTTCACACATAAGATGAGAAGCTGTTAGAAAACTTGAATTTTCAGTAGACAATATCTGAGCAACTGAATTTCCAGACGGAAAATCATCGTTTTCATTTGCTACGTTAGAAGACTTGGAGGAAGTTGTTGCACTGTTAGGTTTACTTGTCAACTTTTCAACCATATAGGACCTAGAAGACACAAAAGATGAATCTAATAAGGTTGAGTACATACAAATCAAGTCAATTTACAAGGATACTATGATTCCAAAACAAAAAAAAATGTAGGTTAACAAATATGAATCTGCAACAAGAGTATTGCTCTGAGCATAATAAACCTGAGGGTATTATGATATAACAGAGAAGGGAATCGAACATACCTCTTAATAGAGAAGTAAAGGTCTACGCAGCTTTCAAGAAGCTCAGTTCGTTCACATATGATAGAAAAGGAGGATGACATTTTAGCCAAATTTGCCATATATTTTAGAACTAAAGCCGCATTAGTAGTAGAGGGTTCCCATCCAATTGAAGATCTAGTATAAGTCTTGTTCCTTGAAGCCTCATCACTACCTGATTCTTCAATAATATCTGCATTTTCCTCTGAATGTTCCACAACGGAAGCTTGAGGTATCTTCACAGCTTGTTGAGCAAGATTTGATTGAACTCTTAACTGATCAAAAGTAGATTTCACCATACCAACTACAGAATCTAAAAGGCCGACATGTTTCAAATCACCCAAGTCCTCATTATTGAGCATCAAAGTCTCAAAGTCTGCAATAATAACTTCAGGTAGTTTTGGGTATATAGGCTTTCTAAATATTATGCAAAAAATAGTATAATATATGTCAAGAAAATCATGAAAGGTTGAAAGTACACGAGCCAGTGTCTGGTAGCCTCCACTGCTCTCAAATTTTAGAGAAAATACAGGAGATGATGTCAAACATAAACCTAGAAGGGTAATAATCCATATTATGCTTGAAGGATGAACAACCTCATCAAGGAAAAATGTAATGAGCTTTGATGAGACTATTCTATGCCATTGCTCAAGTAATTCCTTTGAAGATATAATCACTTGTAAATCTATGAGCATCTCCAATATGATATTTCTCAAAGATACACGCTTACTCTTGTCCTCTCTTACAACTTGAAGTGGTTTTACTACATCAGGAGGATCAAATGTTGTAAGCACAAATGTTGTCACGCTTTCTAGCTCTGATCCAAGAAACTTGTGCTCTAAGATGATCCCGAGTAAGATAACAAATTTTTCTTGGACAAGAGTTTCAACATCATCCCTATGTAAAGCTGTTAGAAAATGTTGGACAATGTTTCTTTCACGCAGAACAGCGAGGTTATGATCCTTGTATTTATACACAGAGATCAAATTCTCAAAGAAGTTAAGTATTTCGAGCTGGATGGAAACTGGTGCAGACACCCAAAGTGCCCAGTTCAGAAAAACATGCTCCACTATATCTGCATCAGATAGCGCACCAGAGATTGAAAGTGGTTTTGTTGTATTAGCTACATGATCGGAATCATAATTAGATGCATCTCCATTTACATAGAAACCATGACCACTATAATGATGCTCTGCTGAAGTGAGTTCATCCTGAAATTCATCTGGTTTAACTTCCATAACCTTTTCCTGCGAGCTGGCTTTCTCAGATGGGATTACAGTTTTGCTACCTTTTGGTTTCAATGGATCCTCAGACACAACAATCTTGAAGAGAATCTGAAGACATTGAATGTCAAACCAAGCCTTTTTCCTATAAAGGAATAGAGATAGCAACTCATAGCCTTTGCATGCTTTCATTTGTTCCATACTCTGAGGATTCTGATAAAGAACTGATGCAAATAATGTTAAGGCTATATGAAGTGTGTCGCTTGTTTCAGCACTTTCAATAAGAGCTAAAACAATAGATATCTCTGTGACTGGCAAGATGACATTTCCAATTATACATTTCCTACACATCGATACATCACCATAAAGATATCCAAAGCTTGGCATGCCTGAAAATAACATTGAGATGGGATAATAAACGCCATCAATCAAGATTTTATATGAATATGCAAACGAAAACTGCAAGAGAAGCTATTTACTGACCAACTTGAATAGCATCTGACGACATAGGATCAACAAGATTGAGCAGGGTCAAAGTCTGTGATGCTGGCAAAGCTTCTATCCGTGTTGCATTGAATGCACAAAGAAGTTTTTTCCTACAAAGTTGAGACCAAAATTTTTCTAGCTTCTCGATGTCCCAAATAGATTCTGAACTATTTGATCTCCCCGCTCCAGGATCTGCATCCAACATAGCAAATCTCTCTCCTTCACCATCTTCATTAAAATTTAAGTCAGAATTATCAGAGCTTTGAACTAGAAATTTATGTCCTCTAGCAAGCATGTACATGAAATAGATAAAATCAGCAGAAAGCGGTTCTTGGAAAAGATAGACACTCCGAAGTCTCCATTGCAAGTCACTC
Source organism: Suaeda aralocaspica (assembly GCA_016808085.1). Classification (NCBI taxonomy): domain Eukaryota; kingdom Viridiplantae; phylum Streptophyta; class Magnoliopsida; order Caryophyllales; family Amaranthaceae; genus Suaeda; species Suaeda aralocaspica. Next base: position 560,401 of record PYUH01000384.1, read on the forward strand.
ACCCTTGCATGGCTAGCAGGAGTCCCAATGGTTATCTGCAATTCTCTTTCAAAAAGTGTTGGAGTGGATGCGATTTCTCCGCTATCAATCAGCCTCCCGTTGAGATAAATGTGTACAATTCTAAAGAAGTGTTCTGCGCCCACAACATCTCTCTTGTTCTGGACAATAGTGAGATGATACCATTTTCCTTCTTCCAATTCAAAGTTGGAAGAAGACAGGGAAGACCTATTATTTGTTGCAAGAGTTAGCACGCCATTGTCCTGCAGGTAAACTTCTTCCTCAAATGATTTCTCACTATTTGTTGATCTAACCGAAAATAACCTTAGTCTTACTGTCTCTTGAAGTTTTGTTTGCTGTGATTTTAAACCCCTACACTGAAACCAGCAAACAAATGTGTATCCCGCCTCTGGAGGCCATGTTCTTTCCCCTAGTGAAGTTGCAATACAAGCATATCCCATTTTGCTCATATCAAATTCCAAACAAGGTGCAAAAGTAGCTTTCTCGGAGGCTAAATGCTCCATGTATAACAGTCTTCCCAAGATATTAATGAGGTTTTGGTTTTCCATTGTGAGCCTAATTTGGTGAACATATTGAATGAGAAGTTGAAGTTCTGGAAGCAACAACCTGTTATAGGGGGGATACAAAGGGCATGATGTTTCATTGAAGCAAATCAAGTAATACTTAGAAAGTTTAACAAATTCACGTTATATACTACTCCATAGGTTGAACATGAAACGACATATTGACAACAATTTACTTGAATATTCCAGTAAAAAATACGAAAAAGAGTGAAGGAAGAAAGTTTCACGAGTTACTAGTAGTCAAGCATGTCAAACAGGTTAAGATTTGTGATAAATTTTGATTATGGATGACGATGGTAGCCAATTCTTGTTAAGGATTTCAATTACAGTGGCAGTAGGTAGCTAACTTATCCCATGAACGAGCACTCGAGAAGCAAGCTCCTATGCCAGCCGAGGGGATTGATTAATCTAAGCTAATTGAATTACTACCAGTAAGTGTAACTTCCCTCTTTGATGATGGGTTCAAACTTGAAATGAACATGCTCTTCTAATCTTCTGCTCTATTCTTTAGAATCTTGTATGAAAATCCTTCAACTTCTAAGTAATGTGATCAATGCACATTATTTACTTGATAGCTAAGGTTTACTCAATCAATATATCATCTTCAACATTATAACTTTTTACGTTTTTTTTTTGGTCCACAAAGGCCGTAATGAGAATTGATGCCCAACCTCACTTGCAATCGATAGAAGCTCTAACCAACTGAGCAATCCCTCGCCCTCAACATGATAATGTAATATAATCAAGTTAAAATGAGCTCTAATAACCAACTAATGACTAAATAAACAAATTTCTTTTTAAAAGATGATCAATGTAGCAAAAAAGCAACAATATCGACAATAGAAAATTATAAATTTCTCACAAAGTTAATTTAATTACCAAATTTATCACAATTTGAGCAAATTTTCCTTTTCAGGTTTGAAATAATTGTTTTCAAGTCACAATACCTATTTTTTTCGAGTCACAATTTTTATGAAGTCACATTAAATATTTTTAAGGAAAGTCAGAGTTATATATTTTCAAATAAGTATGAATAGTTTTCAAGTCGATATGCTTGATAATTTTAGCATTTTTATGAACTCATATTACATATTTTACAAGTCACAAATTTGATTTTAAATTCAAGACGGAGTTATATATTTTCAAGTATGGGTAATTTTTGAGTCAGCTTGTGTGAAAAAATTAGCTATATATAAAACCCCTCGACAACAATTAAAAAACAAACGAATACAAAATTCGCAATTTAAAGAAATTTCAGACAAATCAAAAATGGGAAAAAAATTACCTTGAAGGAAAATAATCAAAAGAAGTATCTTTTGTTGGTAAAACTTCAACATCACTCTTTTTAAGTAACCCAGAAAAAAGGGTTTTAGATGATGAAGATTCAGAAAAACCAGCTTTTTCTTTAATATCCTTGAGCAATGATGTTACCCAAGACTCCATTTTTGGATCAATTTTTTTTGTGGGTATAAAAATTTTGCAACTTTTAAATGTTTAACATGAAAAAAATTGAAGAAAAATTAAGAAATTAAGTGCCATGATCATGTAATAGTAGTAGTAGTAGAATACTTTTTCAAAGACAAAATTTTGTAACGTGTTAACCACCATTTTTTAAGATTATTTGTTGGGAAAAAATTAGGAAGATTAATTAATTAATAATTGAGGTGAAAGTTGAATTTTTGTGATGAAATTTTTGAATAACTTAATTGGGTCATTTTGTCGAACAGGTGGTGTGCATAACGAATAGTAGTGGTGTTAAATTAATTAAGTAAATGGAAGTTTCTGAGTTCGTTGGTGCCTCTAAGTGAAAATGATTGCATGTATGCATTCAATTGAATTTCGTTTAATTTGGTCAATGATTAAGATTTTTCCGATTTTCTTAAGAAAATTGCACAATTACTGGACAAATTTTCCAATGTTACGCTACAATACAAGAAAGAAACGAGTCTATTACGTTGGATTCAATCAAACCCCACCACATCTATGGTGATTGTTGACTTGTTGTCTCACTACAACTTAGGTAATTGGGTTTTTGACTAGATGAAAATTATATGAATTTTTTGAATATTGAAACTCGATGTATATATATATTAAAAAGGATTAGAATAAATTAAAATGCATTAAACTAATTATAATCTGCAAATTTGTTAGAATGAATTGGGATTTATTAAAATGAAATGAATTGGAACTTATAAACGTTTTACAATGGACATTTGATAAGAAGGAAAGATTATTCCATAAAGTGAGTTACACCCTAACAATAAAGCGATTGTATCCAAATGTATTTTCCTTGATTCAAATTCGTTGTAGGAGTGCCCTCCAAATTTATAAGCTAGTCCTTTTTATTTATCATTCTTCAATAGCGATATCAAATTAAGAGAAAATTAAATTACATGTGTTGGTTTGGACATGTGACAAAGACCTAAGGTAGAATCGGCGTGAAAAGTGGAAGAGTGAGATAGGGACATCTCAAATGAGATATGAGAGACCGAAAATGACTTAATTGAAAAACATTTAAAAAAAAATAGGAAGCTTTTGGATTTATGGAAGAACAAGAGTCTTTATTATAAAGGATGAAGGAGGAAAATTTATGTAGATTACCACATGAAATTATCAATTTTAATTCATATAACCGACTTAAACTAACTCCTCGATTGATTGATTGATTATGGTGACATCTATATTAATAATACGTACGAATAAAACCACTAATTTCACTTAATGTTTAATAATGTCAATTCCTCATCAGTTATCTCTTTTCTTTTTTTTTTTTTTGATGCTAATCAATTATCTCTTTGCGCAACTTTTGTTTATCTCCCATACGCAAATTTTAAGTGATTAAACTTACCAGGAGCCCAATAGTAATTTAAAAAAAACAAAAAAAAAATCAAATTTGGGCCTTTCTCTTTGCCTCTTTTACTACTCCTTCAATTTTTTTTGTTACTTGCTATTTTCACTTTTTTATATAAGATAGTTTTATTTGGTAAGACCACTAAATGATTAGACAAATAATGCATATTAATTAAATAAACAAATCTAAAAGTTAAAAATAGTTAATGATCTAACCGCAAGCCGGTCTGACCGACTTGTCATATGGAGTAGTCAATCTTTATGGACTAACGCTTTGATCGGTTAAATCTTCATTGGAGACATCTATCTATACTAATAATCCATACCAAGAAAACCCACTAAATTCTTCAGTTTAAAACTAGAGCACAACAGTAAAAACAATCAAATTTGGGTCACTTTGCCTCTTCTACTGTTTCAAAATTTCAATGGCGAGGGTACATCTTCATCAAAATCATCATGTTCTAATACAATCAGTGCATGCATGCCTTCAATATGTAAAAGTAAGATCACAAATTCTTGTTCTAATTCTTCTTCTGAATTTTCCGATTTTTTTTAACCGTAAATACTGTCTGCAAATTTTTCAACATATATAATTTTTATATATGTATATTTTTTTTTTTGTTGCGAAATTCCAATATTTTTTAAAACTCAATGAATTTAATTGTCACTAAAATATGTATAAAAAATTGTATGTTTTTTAGTTCTTTTGTAATAATCTTGCATATCTTGTGTAGTAGTATATATATGATATTCTGCAATATGCATGCACATTTCTCTTGGTTGAATATGTTGATCATTTAATTATATGTAAAACGCTAATAAGCAGTTGTCACTTAAAATCTAAGGATGAATTGATGGGAATTGAAATTGAACTATGAAATTAAAGGAAAGCAATGTGGTAATTTTTCATGACAAAAACTCCCGTGTGACCAGTCTGATGGTAACTTTAATCTAGAAATATCATAACTTAGTTTTATATAGGAATTAATCAAGTCAAGAAAGTATTTGGCGCGACTAGTGAACTAAATCGGTTCTGTAGGCTCGTACCTTTGTGTCCTTGCCTTTTAGGCTCCGTTTGTTTTGATGGAAAACACTTTACATGGAAATATTTTTCAATGGAAAACAAAATTGAAAGGAAAAAGGTAAGTTTTTCTTTGTTTCTTTTGATGGAAGAAAACTAATAGAGAAATAGGAAATTGAAAGGAAAAGATGTAAGGAGAGGAATGAAGTGTAAGGAATAGGAAGNTCTATATTAATAATACGTACGAATAAAACCACTAATTTCACTTAATGTTTAATAATGTCAATTCCTCATCAGTTATCTCTTTTCTTTTTTTTTTTTTTGATGCTAATCAATTATCTCTTTGCGCAACTTTTGTTTATCTCCCATACGCAAATTTTAAGTGATTAAACTTACCAGGAGCCCAATAGTAATTTAAAAAAAACAAAAAAAAAATCAAATTTGGGCCTTTCTCTTTGCCTCTTTTACTACTCCTTCAATTTTTTTTGTTACTTGCTATTTTCACTTTTTTATATAAGATAGTTTTATTTGGTAAGACCACTAAATGATTAGACAAATAATGCATATTAATTAAATAAACAAATCTAAAAGTTAAAAATAGTTAATGATCTAACCGCAAGCCGGTCTGACCGACTTGTCATATGGAGTAGTCAATCTTTATGGACTAACGCTTTGATCGGTTAAATCTTCATTGGAGACATCTATCTATACTAATAATCCATACCAAGAAAACCCACTAAATTCTTCAGTTTAAAACTAGAGCACAACAGTAAAAACAATCAAATTTGGGTCACTTTGCCTCTTCTACTGTTTCAAAATTTCAATGGCGAGGGTACATCTTCATCAAAATCATCATGTTCTAATACAATCAGTGCATGCATGCCTTCAATATGTAAAAGTAAGATCACAAATTCTTGTTCTAATTCTTCTTCTGAATTTTCCGATTTTTTTTAACCGTAAATACTGTCTGCAAATTTTTCAACATATATAATTTTTATATATGTATATTTTTTTTTTTGTTGCGAAATTCCAATATTTTTTAAAACTCAATGAATTTAATTGTCACTAAAATATGTATAAAAAATTGTATGTTTTTTAGTTCTTTTGTAATAATCTTGCATATCTTGTGTAGTAGTATATATATGATATTCTGCAATATGCATGCACATTTCTCTTGGTTGAATATGTTGATCATTTAATTATATGTAAAACGCTAATAAGCAGTTGTCACTTAAAATCTAAGGATGAATTGATGGGAATTGAAATTGAACTATGAAATTAAAGGAAAGCAATGTGGTAATTTTTCATGACAAAAACTCCCGTGTGACCAGTCTGATGGTAACTTTAATCTAGAAATATCATAACTTAGTTTTATATAGGAATTAATCAAGTCAAGAAAGTATTTGGCGCGACTAGTGAACTAAATCGGTTCTGTAGGCTCGTACCTTTGTGTCCTTGCCTTTTAGGCTCCGTTTGTTTTGATGGAAAACACTTTACATGGAAATATTTTTCAATGGAAAACAAAATTGAAAGGAAAAAGGTAAGTTTTTCTTTGTTTCTTTTGATGGAAGAAAACTAATAGAGAAATAGGAAATTGAAAGGAAAAGATGTAAGGAGAGGAATGAAGTGTAAGGAATAGGAAGGAAAGTGTGGTATACCTTGTTTACAAAAAAAAAATGGATTTTTTTATTTAAAAAAAAAAAAAAAAAAAAAGCTTTCTACCTTTGAGAACATTGATTTCCACTCCTTACCAAAACAAACATAAGAAATTGAGAAAATGATGGAAAATCATTTTCTGGGAAAGTGTTTTCCTCCAAAACAAATGGATCCTTAAGGTGTAAACGTGCATGCCTGAGTATGACTGCCTTAGTACAAGCTCTTTTTGATAGAAAAGTTGATAAGCGCATATCAGTAGACACTACAACAGGAAGACATTTTACTAAGATATATGGTTTATTACAAATACATAGTATATGATATCATACATTGCGAAGAAAAGGCACTAAGCTATAGTTTGTGCAGCATCATGAATGAAGCAATATTGACTTTATGTCTAATTTTTCAAGAAATTTTCCATGGGAGTGTCCAAGGCAAAGCATGCGTTTTTCTTCAAAGATTTTCATTACCACTTATGCACACCCTTCCAATGTCGATGAGTGGTAATGAAAGTCAAACAAAAAAATGAACGACATTTTTGCTGTTGGAGATGCATTGCCATGGACATTAGCATGAAAAATTCCATGAAAAAACGCACACAAAATTCAATATTCCTGATATTTATTAATTATTATTACATTGCATAACAACAAGGCTTGCAAATTCACTAAGTTTACAAAAACCAAAACAAACAAACAAAAAAAAACACGCGATTGTGGTCACTACCATTCTACCAATCCAGACTAGTAGATACAAGTATACTACAAAAAGGTCTATGATGTGCTCGATCTGTCGACAAGTTGTGAGCTCGTTTTATAATAATTTTCGACTTGGTTTGTCTTTAACTATTGATCTTTTAAGACACGTGAAAATTGGTTCTTCTGGAACGGGTATGAGTTTAACTAGGGCACCAATGGGCAATGTGACAATTGCGATGCCAATACATGTTCCCCATTGTTGCCTATTCAATCTTACTGTATTGGCAAAATCTTTCAAAAACTCGACCATCAGGACCTGAAGGATGATTGTTATAGCAATAATCCCAAGAAACAAAGGAGTTTTATGAATTCCTTGGAATATATTTTGCTTTTCCATTCTTCTTGCATTAAATTCGTTGAAAACTTGACACAGGACGAAGGTGTTGAATATTAGAGTGTTCTTTACTTCATTAGTCACATTAAAAATTTCCATACCTCTGAACTGCAAGATTAAGAGCACAGCAATTTGATAAAAGGCTTGGCAAAGGAGATTCCTCCACATAATGTTGGTTATGAGGGGTGCTGTCCTTCCAATAGGTGGCTTATCGAGGAGTTCTTTAGTAGGACGCTCTGTGGCAAGAGCCAGAGCTCCTAAGGTATCCATTATCAGATTCACCCATAATAGCTGAACTGCTGTTAGAGGGACTTCTCCAGCTGAAATTGCTGCTATGAAGTTGATTACCAAAGCTGCCACATTTACTGTAAGTTGGAATTGAATAAATTTTTGTATGTTGTTGTAAACACATCGTCCCCACCTCAAAACAGTGGCAACTGTGCTAAAGTTATCATCGAGGATGATAATATCGGAACTCTCTTTAGCAACCTCAGTGCCTTGAATTCCCATAGAAAGTCCAACATCTGCTTCTTTTAGAGCAGGTGCATCATTGGTGCCATCTCCAGTAACTGCTACCACTTCACCCTTCTGCCTTAAGCATTGCACCATTAGGAGCTTATCGAGGGGAGATGATCTTGCCATTACACATATTGTATCAACCTTATCCATTCTTTCTTCATGTGTGAAGTTCCGGAATTGTATTCCTTCCACAACTTCACCTTCCTGTTGCTGGAATTCAAGTATACCGCATTCTGTGGCTATAGCTCTTGCTGTAAAAATGTTGTCACCTGTGATCATTTTGATTTTAACTCCTGCTTTTTTGCAGACTTCTACTGCATTTTTTACCTCTGGACGACATGGATCCTTCAACCCTACGATCCCCAACAAGGTTAAGGCTTCTTCTTTAAGCTTTGGTTTAGCATTTTCTTCTTCATACTCAATTTCTTGTTCTGAGACTTCTCTATGAGCAAATGCGATGCACCGAAGACTGCTAGCTGCCATGCCTTCAATTATTAGCCCAATTCTCTTCCTTGCATCTTCATCCATTTCCATTTTTCTTCCTGTAGTGGTGTAATAATCGGAGCAAAGTTCTAGAATCATCTCTGCAGCTCCTTTCCAATGCACGTTGATAGAACTATCGGATTTTTTCTTCATCATTACCCCACTTCTCTTCTTATTTGAGTTGAAATTTTCGACCTGAAGTATTGGAAAACTTTGTTTTATTGTGTTCATATCCATATCTAATTCCTTGATTGCCCAAGACAGAATTGCTTTCTCAGTTGGACTTCCTGAAATCTCTGGTACTCCTCCCTCAAAAGGAATGTATATTGCACCAGTAGTATTCAAAGCAACTCCTTGTTGGAGCAATTCAATAATACTAGGAGCAGTTTCTTGGGAGCGTTCTTCTTCTCCAATCCATGCCTTGGTCACTTGCATCTGATTCAACGTCAGGGTTCCAGTTTTATCGGTGCAGATAACTGTAGCAGAACCCATTGTCTCACAGGCTGAGAGACTTCTCACCATTGCCTGATCTGCCATCATCCTTTTCATTGAGTAAGCAAGTGTGAGCGTCACAGCTAATGGCAAGCCCTCGGGAATTGCTACAACCACAATGGTAACTGCAACAGAGATTATTCCAACTATAGAACTCATTATTGAGTTGATCCCCGTTTTGCTACCTACATATTCTGTATTACCTTCCGCATCACGAGTGTTCCCTGTGAAATACCTCACAAATAACACTACAAGGACAAGAAAAGCAACAATCAAACCTACCTTTCCTATTGCTGAGGTCAATCCATTGAGTCTCACTTGTAGAGGAGTTTGTTCAGAGGTCTCACGATTAATCGAGCTCATCATTTCTCCCCAAGAAGTGTTCATACCAACTCCTGTCACCAACATCCGCCCATATCCATCACCAACCTTTGAACCTGATTGAAGGAAAGGGTTGATTGTTGGATCAACCTCTATGTGATCACTCTCTCCTGTCATGCTTGACTCGTCTATCAGTAACGATTGTCCCTCTATAAAGAGTCCATCTGCAGGTATTTGATCCCCTATTTTCAATACTACCACATCTCCAACTACGATGTCGAAGATGGAGATCTGTTGTGGCCTGCCATCCCTTACCACACTGATCATAATGTTGTCGCTGATTTTCGATAGCTTGTTGAATTGTCTATCTTGTTTAATGTTACTAACAGCAGTTACAATGACAACAAGGAACACCGCCACAAAAATACTTCCCCCTTCATACCACCCTTCTTTGAAGCCATGCAGCTTGATGCCAAACCCAAGAGAAAGTGCTGCACATGCAAGAAGGATAATGAGGGTAAGATCCTGAAAGGCATTCCAAACAAAATACAAGAAGCCCTTAGATGGCGGCCTCTTGTATGTGTTTGACCCATATATCTCCTTTCTCCACCCTATATCATGATCACTCCCGGATATGCCACTTGCTTCATGCGTCTTGAGAGAGCTGACAATTGCTTGTACCCCACCAATCGCCTGAAGCGACTCAACTTTCTTCTCCCTCACAATTTCAGCTAGCTTTTGTGCCTCAATGCAAGATGAAGGTGGTGTTACCGGGGTACTAGGTTCAATTTCAAGCACTGTGTAAGGCTGAAGATAACCAATACTCAACGTAGTGTTTTTGGCTACGGAAAGAAATGCCCTGAAGGAATAGATGGCGGCACAGGCAACGTGCCACCTCTTCCTCGCTCGTGTGATGGTGGTGCTTACATTTTTTAGCAGACTACCATAATCATTATGCAACACGAATGCTCCTGCATCCATTTTTTTTTTCGTTTTTTTGTGTTTTATTTTTTGTTTTTTCCTGCTTGCTGTTAATGTAAACAAGGTTAGTGGAAAGGTAGTGCTTCTCCTTTCTTTATTTCTATTTGAATTGTGTTTTGTTTGACTGCTTCATTGTACATCCTTTGTGTGTTCTTTATACTAATACTAATGTTCAGGAGCTTAGGAACTTGCAGTGCAATTTCGTGTTACTTGCTCGAAGAGGAAAATCGAGCAGTTGCTTTTGTTCTGTTCCGATTATATCTATTTAAAAAGATTGATTTGAAGCTAACAACTCAATAACTCATGCTTGTTCAGCATTATGAATGTTGTTGATTATTTTCAGGTTATTCTATTTAATCTCTTGTTATTTTCAATAGCCATGCTATGTACCGCGTATTTTGTTTAATTATCTAATTGACTTCTTACGATTAAATTAAACTGTATTTGGTTTGTAAGTTTTACTTCAGATTCAGATTGAACTTCTATCATTTCCACAATCCATTTTGACTAAATTGTTTAGCATAATATAATGTTAATTAGCAGCTGTTTTTTATAGTCAGGTTAATAAGTGAGGAACAATGATGGTTTCCCACTTCTTCAAGTAACCAAATTGGTATATGTCCTTGTTTTCCCATTTGCCATTTCAATGCAGTTCTTATAGACTTATTATTATTTTTTTTAAATAATATGGTATGTAAAGAGTGCAAAAAAGGATATACTATTCATTTTTATTATTTGTTATTAGTATGAATTGAATGAAGTTATTGTGGGAATGAATCAGTACTCAGGTGATTAAACATACTGTATATATGTATATATTATACTCCGAATGTAATAGCTTGTGAGTATTTTATATGAGAGCAGTTATCATTTGAGAAATTGAGGTCGGCATAGTTTCTTTAGTGTATGATTTGAAATTATTTTTCCCACGAAACCCATTTTGGTCCAACACTTGCTTACCAAGGAAAGGACTCACAAAAATATCTACCAAAACAGGTAAATTTATGGTTTGACTGGTCCACTTCCGACCTTGTAAAGTCGACAGGGGTTGAAAACAAGGGCCTGTTTACTTCAGCTGAAAACCGCTGGATTGAGCTAAACTGAATTGGTTGGAGGTGAACTGAACTTGTAAGCAAAATTAAAGAAGAGCGGAACTGAATGGAACTAAATTGAACGGAATTGAACTGATTTTATTTTACTAGTTTAAAATTAATAACCTATAATAAAAAATTTCAGCTTAGCTCAGCTGAAGTAAACAGGCCCTAAATAGCAAGTTTAGCTTATAGTGACTATAAGGGTCTGTTTACTTCAGCTGAAAACAACTGAACTGAGCAGAGTGGAACTGAACTGAACTTAACTGAACTGAAAGTTTTTAATGAAGGTTTAATGAGTAGGAAAATAAAAGAAGAACTGAACTAAGCTGGACTAAGCAGCTGAACTGATTTTAAGCTGAAGTAAACAGGCCCTTAATTCGCACTTGTATAAACCAATATGAAAATAGATAATAGTGATAAGTTATAAAGCCGAAAAACTTGACTTGAGCAAAGCGGAATAAGAAACCCCAACATCAGCCAATTTAAGGATTTGAACCTTTGTCCTTATTGATTTAAGGTTGGCGGAGGTGGAGGCGTAGATGATGTAAACTTTTGTTTGCTATTTAGAGAGGCAATCTTAAGAATTTTTAAAATTCGGAGAAAAAATTATAATCAATTGTAAAATTCATCATTTTGATGAGTAGACTTAATAGTGTCAACACTTTAAACTATGTGTGAATGTATTGTGGCCGAAAACAAAAACAAAAAAAATTTAGAGAAAGGCCATAAATTAATAAAATTATGATTTTATAATTTTTAAAATCTCTATTCTAGAAATTAAAAATCTACATGATTATATGTTTTTTTTTTCCTTTTCATATACTCCATTTTCTTTGTTGACGCTTTTTAAAATTAAAACAAAGATAGCATCGATTATGGATAATACAATTTCATCTGCTAACAGGTAATATATACCTACTAAAATTAAATTAAACCTCCCATCAATTTATTAGAATCACGTTATTTGTTGTTACGAATAAAATAAAATAATTAGCATCTAGGTGACTTGCCTCCCACAAATCAGTAACGTGAATACGTGAATAGTTGTAGACTTGTCTTTCATGAAATATGCTATGTATAATGTTTATGTATTATCTACTGTAGATATGTTTAATGATTTTATTCCTTGTATCCCGTCTCCTATGCTTGGTAACTTGCCGATTTTATTTTGTTAAACCTGCGTATATCTAGACATGGATCACCTAGATGTACCCGAGTTTGCCGATTTTATACCCTATTTTGTAATTTTTGTTGTTGTCGTTAGAGAGTTATAAGAGTAAGTGGTAAATCATCGCAGATGTTCTGGAATTGGAAGGGAAATTATAACTAATTGAACTATGCTTCACTCTCATACCGCGTTTTAATATTGATTTTAGCATAGATTTGGAATCAATTTCTTATTTTATGAATTCAATCTTGTTCCTTATTTTTGAAATCGATCCTAGTCATGATTTCGGAAACCCTATTTAAGGTGTGCATCATGAATCAAAAATTATGGAGTAACTTTTTTCTTCTCACTCTTAAGACATAAGTAAGTCAACTAGACGGGGTTCAGGGCTTCCTTGGGCCCAACATTTTACTATATTTTTTTAGTATTTGGGACCCAGCAGAACAGATAATGAATCCTAACTAAATTAAGATATCTTGGAACAGGAAATGAAGTTTTAACAATTCGAGTCACCTCTTACTCTCCCTAGGCTAAACATTTTGATATTATTGTTTAGTTGAACTAAGTTAGATCCGATTTAACTACATACTTTAAAACAAAATCTACCATGCACCATTGTCCTTGGAAGTTTTTCTCATAAGTATAACCCTATTCGATTTCGCTGTTGCTGAGGTGCAACTCAAATAAGCTATGATGAAGTTTTACATAGTACTATGTATTTGTAACATTGCGACTAAATTTTTCAATAGTTATTCTGGAAAAAAAATAAAAAAATAAAAGTTTTCAGGTCTCCACCAAAGAAAATCACTTCTTCCACATAAACTCTTTACCGCTTTAAAACTAATTATGTGGAAGAGTTTTTTTAATCTGTGAAACAATCACTGATCCACCTAACCATCAAGAATTTGAGTACTACAATTATATTGCTAAAACACAACCTTTGAAATCTGGAAATGTTACTTATTTCGATTTTGGCCCTCATGTATCTTATAACTTTCCCGCTTTGTATAAGGTCGAAGTAACGAAATGATGAAAATAGAAATACATCATCTATCATGTCAATAATTGGATGGTTGACTTTTTTTTCTTTCTAAAATAATGAGGGAATAAACTCGTTGACTTGCCACTGTGAATCTGTGACAATGACATAAGCACTTTAAAACTCCTAACCCAATGGTAGAGTTCCGCTAGCTAAGCTAATCATATTAAATCAATTACATTCATGTATTTTTTTATGTACGCAATAACTATAAGTCTATACATGCATCGTATATAGTTTACCCAACGATAACCTAATGCTCCACTTATTATAACTCTTTATGTTACGGTCATACCCACCCGTCATCCAACCATAATTAATAAATGAACGGTAGAGTGAACTATAGATGTCATTTAGCGTAATTAGTCAAAGTCATAATCATTATATATTAATAATACAGATCGGAGTACTCATTTATATTTTGTAATCATTCATGCATGCCTGTGTTTAAATAGCCAAAGCCATAATCATTTATGAGTAGTATTAGTATTCTCTTGTGTCAAATTTTCTTTACAAGTCCATTATAAGAAGACTAGATGATATGATTGAGTACAAGTAAACTGTGAACAAAATCAAAGACAACAAAATTTGAAAACAATAAATAGCAACTTTATTTATTTATTATTTTAATGACTTTATATTCATTTTCCCTAATAATAACAAAATCAAAGACGACTTCATGCTCAATATGAATCATGAAAGCAATTTAATTAGTTCACAAATAATATTCATAATTCATTGATTAATCTCGTGGGAGGAAACTGCCTGGTAATTTCGTTGATAAACATAAGAAAAAAAAAAAAAAACTATAGTGGACTTCAAAATATAGCACCTTTTGCCTTTTGGTATATATTTTCTTCGTTGGGTAATTAAACAAAGAAATGAAGGGTAACTTAAGTATGTGAACGACAGAAATTTAAATACACTTTTGAAATTTTGAAAGTTTCTGCAGAAAGTTCCAAATGTTGTTTTTCTACTCATCCGATTATTGTTTGCTCTATCGGATAATTGTTAGGTTGTTGTTTAAGGACAAAATGGTCCTCTAATATACGGAGTAATCGATATGAACATTTTGACAAGTAACAGCTATCTCAGCAAAAACTGAAAAAACTTAAGCGGTTAATAATAGAGTATACAAACTATTTCTGACATTAACTATTAGCTTAAATTTTCGGTTGAGACGGTCCTCTAATATGAATAGTTTATATATTCTATCAGTAAGCTTATGGTTGAGAACCAAAAATAGTTTATATCTATACTTTTATATATATACTCTATTACGTTCTTTCACATGAGAGCCTGTTGGGCGGCTAGAATTGTAGATGTAACATGATACCCACCATACCCACTGCTTAATAATTCTACTTAAAAAGAAAGGTGGGTGAAATTCAAATCTGTGACCTTTATATCACGTTGGCGCTAATACTCATGCGAAGGGTGCACATGAATTGCATCTGATGCAATTGAGTCGTGGTTCGCCACAATACAAGCTGTGGAAGCCAAAAAACCATGTGGGGCTCCCACAAAATATGGTGATGCAATGACGGCAGTGGAGGAGGCAACCGTAGTGGTGGAAAGAGGCGGCGAGGAGGCCATAAAATTTATCCCATTAATGTATTTTGCGGTAAAAATTGAAAGGAAATTTTATTTTTTTTTTTAAAAAAAAAGGTTTTTTGTTTTTTAGTACCTTATATTTGTCAATTTTTGAAATTTAGTACCTTATGATTTTTTTCTTAAATTTTAGTACCTTATTTTTCTCTAAAACACAAAAGTTAGTACCATTTGACATTATTTCAAAAAACATGTCAAGTGGGGCCCATTAGAACTAATTAATGTTATTAACTACATTTTCTCAATTAAACTCTATTAATTTCTCACTATCTCTCTACAATCCCTAATTCAATTTCATAAACAAACCCTAAAAACCCAATTAAACACCTAAAAATTTCTCCATCACTGCAACATTTACAAATGAAACCAAAAAAAAAAAAAAAAATCAATTTTGATGAAATTTGAAGAACATTGATACTTGAATTTCATAAAATATATGAAGGTTGAATTTGAATTTTAACAACTCTAAATTTCACAAATGAATTGAAAAAAAAAAAAAAAAAACAAAGCAATTGCAAAAACTCCAACTCAATCATAACTCTAACTTTTAAAATGTTAATGAAATCTGTGTACATAATGATTGTTGGGTTAAAATAGATTTCAATTGAACAATTAGGATTAAATTTTCTATGGAATAATTTTTAGTTGCTACTAATGTACTGATTGCAAAACTTATTATTATTGAAACCCATGTAATAATCAGTACCATATCTTCTTGCTAATCCTAATTCTTGTTAGTTGTTAGTGCTGTTATCAATAATTCGGATATTGGTGTTAAGGTTGCTGATAATAGCATTAGGGTGTTAAAATAATGGAATTTAATTGAGAAAAGTTAGTTAATAACATTAATTAGTTAGAGTGGGCCCCAGTTAGCGGTTTTTTTGACGAAAAATGTCAAGTGGTACCAACTTTTGTGTTTTGGAGAAAAATAAGGTACTAAAATTTAAATAAAAACTCATAAGACACTAATTTCAAAAGTTGACAAATATAATTAAGGTACTAAAAAAAACAAAAAAGCCAAAAAAAATTAGGGCTCTTAGGATCTTCTGGCTCTTGAGGCCAGAAATAGTTTATATACTCTATCAAATTAATCAAATAAATGATAGAACTACTAAAATTTTTATTTATTTATTTATTTTTTTTTTAATTGAAGGAGAAGATCGGACTCCTCGGATATGTTATATTACATTTAAAGATATATTAAAATATGTGCAATAATTGTTTTTTGTCATATTATTTTCATTATAATTCCATAATTTGGTTTTAAAAAAAAGGTTTTTACTACCGGGTACTAGAAATTATGTGAAATATTTTTTTAATAATTTATATATCGTTATAGAAAAATAGTTTTAGAGGAGAGTATTAGGAGATAATAAACATGGGAAACAATTAGTTTCCTTAGAGAATTATAAACCTAATATCTGGAATATACTAGAATAATCAAAGGGGTATAATGGACATCCACTAAATACATATATTATATAACATATATATAATTTTTAAAAGCTTTTAATTAATTATACTAGGTAGGAAATGCACGCATAGTGTGCATTAGAATGGAATAAAAATTGCACTTCTACTACTTTTCACTAATTTTCTACATGAAATTCTCAAAACTATAACATGAGTATGTGACTACTTTATAAATGCAATAGAATAGACGTGTAAAATGGGTCGGGTCCGGTTATACCTTTTGTTCACGTGTTGGGTTCAGGTCATGACAGAAAATCGAGAATAGATAATTCATGACCCAGAGTCTTCAGGTTTAGGTTGACCCAACAGGTTTTATAACGGTTTTTATTTAACTTGTATCAATGACGAAAAAAGATTTTATAACTCAAAAAAATCAATCAAATACTCAAGTGTCTCAGCAATAATGCTAGCACCCCTACAATTGGCTCAACTCATACAAAACATTAGTCATTGAAAGTAATTACTCATTGAACATTTAGCGGTAAACAAAAAAATCATTGTGGTATTGTTTTAATTAAAAACACTTCAAACAATGTCTATGTTAGTGTGGTAGTGCTAAATGTTAAATGTATAAGGTTTAGGAATATGAAAGGGGACAGTGGAAGAAACAGGTTAAACAAGTTGGGTTTGACTTAGAGGTGGATATCGTGTCGTGTCGTGCTGCCGTGGGCCGTACTAGACTGGGCTAGAGGGGGTGTCGTGTTGTGTCGTGTTAAGGGGGAAGGCCAGTCATGCCATGTCGTGGCGTCAAATTGCATAACCTAGCCCATGGCCCAGCACGGCCCACTTGCCTGGCGGGCCGTGCCATGCTGCCCCACATATCACCCGTTATTTTTCTTAAAAAAAAGTTATTTTTCTATAATTAATAGACAACATCAATTTATTAGTGAAAAAAATTGCATAATTTTATTATTTATATTATTTTTGTTAACATTATTTGTATAATCAATTTAATTATTTATTAATATTATTTATATAATTTATTAATTTTACTATTTATTTAAAAATCGTATCGTGGGTTGTGCCGACGGGTCAAAAGTCGTGCCGCCCGCGGACTCGTGCCTCCTACCACACTTTTGTCAAAAAATTGTTTTAGCTCATTTTTGAAAATGGAGTACTTTTTTGTTAACTCATACATTTTTCTCATTTACGACATTGTCCTTTAGTTTTCAAGCAAGAAAAATCACATGAGAGACACTTGAGGTCATCAAACCCCACTTTTCACTCTTTTCTCTCTTTTACTTCACTTTCTCTTATTCTTACGAAATTATATTGCAAAGCCCAAACCTCTCCTTATTAATTGTTATGAAAAGAAGTAAAAAAGGGTGAAAAATAGGGTTTACTGATCTCACGTGCCTCTAATGTGATTTTCTTGTGTGAAAATTGATGATCAATGTCGGTTTGAAAAGAAGTATGATTCAATAAATAAAAAAAAATGCATTTTAAAGTAATTTTAGACAAATTCAAAAACGTAAGATAGTTTTTCATTTAAAAAATTTCTAAAACTAAGATAGTTTTGACAAAAAAATCAAATTCATTGTTATTTTTAGTTAGGTTTGAATTGGAACTTTGAAGACAAGGTCACTTTTTTATGCAAAACACATGTGTAATGTTATGAACCAACTCTATCACCAAGAAAATCGGAACTTCTTGTCAATGTACTACGTATTTACACTTTGATGACTTGGATTCTAATCATAAAGTTATTATTTGAGGTAAGAGTGTAAGACCACATTTGCACAACAGTAAGTTTCTTAATACAAAATGACCCTAAGCCTTGACATCTCTTCGGTCGTGCCTCCTACCATACTTTTGTCTTGAGTACCTTTCCATAAATGCCTTTTTGACAAACAATGAGCTAAACAAATATTTTGACATTATAGATTTATAGACAAACAAAAAACAAACAAGAAGTAAGACTCAAATCTAGCACAGGTGAAACACTATCACTTTCACTTTGTTTAAATATCCATATATAAAACGAGAAAAAAATGAAAATTAAAGGATCAATTCAATCAAAACTTTATTCTTATGTAAGTTGGTGGATGATGTCGAATAATAAGTTTTATACTCTGTCAATGAAAAAGCATCACAAGGGTGTCTAAAAGTGTGTATATATATGATTATATAGCCTACACATCACCGTATATATAAATAGTCAATTAACAATGTGATAAAGTGTAATGTTTATTTCTGATTCTCAACCATTATTTTAACCTTTTGGCTGAGTTGGTTTTTTAATATGGTATTAGCGTCAGCATGACATAAAAGTCGCGGATTTAAATTTCATCCAATCCTCTTTTCTAATTAGAATTAGAAAGTATGATAGTATATAAAACATATGCATAGACTTCAAAAAATTAATTAAGTGAGGAGTCCATCCCTTACTCATCCCTACTTTTATAAAATTCACCATTTGTGTTTAATGTATTCTAAATGAGTCATGACCATCTTAGTTATTATTTTACCCAAATCCGACCATTAATTTAAGCCTATAGTTAGAAAAAAATATTGTCAAAAAATACCTAAAAGGGTCCAACCTTCAAATTTTACCACCTAAAACTTCAAAATTTGAAAAAAACTACCCTTAGTTTAAAAGGTTTGTAAAACACCGCCAACTGATATTCTGAAGGCAAATGATAAGGATTGATCTTCTTAAGATTAATATTGGCAATTATCTTGAATATGATTCTGACATGATTCTTGGAATCATATTAGTACGTAAATATTGTTGTACATATATTAGCCATATTATTCCCTTAATCATAGTGATTGTATCTTGTCTACCTTAATTAGCTAAGTATGTCTCCCTCTTGTATGCTATATGTACATGTTAACAGTGTATGAGAAAAATATATCTTCTATTCATATCTTCTATATGGTATCAGACTACTGATCCTTTTTATTCCACTTTTCTACTCACACAAAAAAAAATGGCCTCTTCAAACCCCAACCATTCCTACCAAATCCCAAACACGAATGACCCTGCCAAACCTTTCACTTTTCTCAACATTCACAATGCTATTAAACTCACCCCTTCCAATTACCTCTTCTGGAAAATTCAGATTGAAGCAATACTTGAAGGCCATGATTTATTACAATACATTGATGGCTCTCTTGTCTGCCCTCAACCTATTATCACCTCTGCTGGTGGGGAATAGGTTTCCAACCCATACCATGTTTTTTGGAACCACCAAGATCGTCTTCTTTTTGGTGCTCTCATTGGCACATTATCACCCAACCTTGTTCCCTTAGTATCTGAGGCTCGGACCTCCAAACAGTTGTGGGATATACTCACACATACTTATGCCCTTCCCACTCATGGCCACATCAAACAACTCAAGGACCAACTCAATCGCATCACCAAGGGTACTCAATCAATCACCGACTATATGCAATCTCTTAAAATTTGTGCTGATCGTTTGGCCTCTTTGGGTAAGAAGATTGAACATGAGGATTTAATTGATCTAGTCCTCTTAGGTCTTGATGACTCATATAACTCTGTCATAGCTAGAGTCAGTGAATGCTAGGGATACACCTATCTCCTTTGAAGAATTGCATGAAAAGCTCATCAACAAGGAATTGTCTCTGCAACAAAAATCGTGTCGATCTTTCACTTCCTGCCACTGCTTTTGCTGCTACAATAAGGCCCTTCTCTCGTACCTACGGTAACAATAATAATCGTACAAACACCTCAGGTATTCTTCCTACTCCTAATACCTATACTAAGCAACCCCGACCTTTTCTATTCATATCTTCTATAGCAAATTTTAGATAAAAAATAACCAACTATTGCTTATATTAAATACCTTATACCCTTTAATCACTTCCTCTCTCTATCTAACATTTTTTCCCTATATTTTCGAATAAAAGTTTGGTCTAATTTTGACATAAAAATATCATTTGGTGGTTATTACAACCTTTTAAAACTTAGGGTAGTTTTTTTTTCAAAATTTAAAATTTTAGTTAGTAAAATTCAAAAGTTGAACTCTTTCAGGTAGTTTTTGACAATTTTTCCTAGGTAGAAAGAAAAACATATTTCATCAAATAAAACAATTCATCCCTTATCTTATGATCGGCTCTCATAACATTATTTTGTACCTTTGTCACATATATTAGTAACAATTAGTTGCAAAGTTAATAGTGATTGGAGAAAGGTAAATTCGAATGTACAATAATAATAATAATAATAATAATAATAATAATAATAATAATAATAAGAAGAATTTTCTAGTATCGTTAAGGGTACTATGAGATTTAACTATTCATTTAGAGGGGTTTTGTTTTCGTTTTATAAAACCAATTAACACATAAGAAAGTTCATTTTCACATTGTAGATTTAAACCAACATGACTAGTACTAAACAACGTAGTTTAAATTAACATCTTATGGAACCTCAAAATGCAATTGCATAATTTGATCTACACGAAGAAACACCAATCCCACACCTAACACTTCAATACGTACACATAAACTAAATTCATATCGTACTAAAAAATTAAAATACAATTAAGAACAATGCAAAATTGATCATTCACGTTTAAAGAAAAAAAATTAATAGATTATGTTGCACCAGCCGGGAATCGAACCCGGGTCTGTACCGTGGCAGGGTACTATTCTACCACTAGACCACTGGTGCTTATTGAGTAATTCTGCCCATTAAATATATTTAACTTAATAAAGGTTTTTTCTCAAGTTTTTAAACTCGCATTATACAAGTTGAAACAAAAGTCAAAACACAATATCAAAATTGTTTAAATAACTAAAAGTATCATTTACACTATGAATTCCGTTGTAGTCTAGTTGGTTAGGATACTCGGCTCTCACCCGAGAGACCCGGGTTCAAGTCCCGGCATCGGAAATTTTTTCCATTTAATTTTAGTAAAAGAGCACGTACTAACAAAGTAACGTACCTCTATAGTTCTAATTTAATTTTGTGTTGAACTCTTTGCTTATTGATGATCCTAAAGGCTAAAGCCTTATATTCTATAAAGTATATTTCTTTTGTATAGTAATTTTTTTAAAAAATGATCCATACGCATAAAACTCTTCTAAAACTACTCCAACTTATATGGAAAAATTGAGTTCAAAAATTTATTAGTTTGATAAATGTAATTATCTCCTTAACAAATTTGTAGTACAACTAAAGAAAGGTAAAGTTTTTGTTGGAGTCCAACAAGGTTTAGTTGTTTGTATGATGCGATTGTATCGAATTCATTGTTTTTGTTGGTCAAATTTAAAAGAAAAGAAACTAGATGAGATATAAATCTAGATGCTGTCAACAAATATAATAATAGCAAGGATAATAACTTAAATATAGTTAAGATACCAACTAAAATGTTTAGATTATTATAAACTACAACTCATGTTTTCCATAATAAACCATGTATTCAATTTTCCTAATTGCTTATATAAACGGACAAATAATTGTTTTCAAACTTCCTTACCCGCATAAAACAAATAAATTTTTCTAAACATTTCTTGTATATATATATATATATATCCTTTTACTTAGCTTGATAATCATCAACAACCTCTTTATGGAACCAAGAGCTTGGAGAATTCGACCTCGATCTGAGCATCGTCGTCGTCGCCACCACCATCGATATGAGCGGCAAATGAGTATAGGACCTAAGCCCACCTCTCACGACTTTGCCGAACGTGTTGCAAATGCATTAACCCACCATCTCCAGCTCTTATATAGGTCAGATCCAAACTTCTATGTCCTAGGTGCCACGGGAAATGTGTACAATGTTACCTTATCAATGAACCCTTCATGCACGTGTCCTGATCGTGCCACTCCGTGCAAGCACATTCTTTTCGTGCTCATAAAGGTCCTAGGGGTATCAATTGATGATCCCATCCTAAAGAGGCAAACTCTGGAGCCAGGCCACCTACAAAGGCTTCGCACCACCCCTAGCTCTTCACATTCCCTAGCAAATCACACCTTACGTGAGAAATTCCACCAAGTGTTGTTCCTAAAAAAGGAGCTAGGGATACGCCTAAAGCCGTGTCTTGAAGTCGAGGTGGGTGCGACGTGCCCTATTTGCCTAGAGGACATGGGAAGGACAAGTGATAGAATTGTGGCTTGTGAGATATGCAAGGTTCCTATACATGAAGGGTGCTTGATGACTTATTGGAAAAGAAGCAAAGCTCATCAAAAGAAAGGATTGGCAAGATGTGTTACATGTAGGTCCAATTTGAAAGGTGGCAATCAATGTGACAAGTACTTAAACCTGCTTTCTGATGATATTGGAGAGGATCATACAAAAAGTGTTCCAAAACTTGTGAAGCCTCAAAATTGATTTCTTTGTGTTGGTTATCCGCAACATTGGAATCAAATTGTAGATATAATCAGATAATTTACTTAATTAACCAAATAGAGTACAAAAATTATGATATCTAAACATCTAAATAAAAATTATTACTTTGTCATTAGTTTTAATTTGTTTGTACATAGCTAGGTTACATGTGTTGTAGCAGAACCTCCATTTTATATTTTCTTACATGATTTATAATCTATATTCTTAAATTGTAATTATAATTGTAATTTTATATTCCGTGTACATAAACTTTTTGTTGGATGCAAGAATTGTTCATGTGTTAAAAATAAGAAAATTTTAAGCATATGTACATAGTTAATTATATATATATAAAAAAATTACTTAGTTATTAATTTATGAGTGATTTTTATAGATTTATTTCAATATGTGATTTATTTATTGATGTGACAAGTATTTAAACTTGGTATCTAATGATATTGGTGATTGGTGAGGATCATACAAACAGTGGCGGAGCCACGTTGGTGCACAGTGGTGCACGGGACCAACCATAGTTAGAAAATTATACTACATATATTTTATCTGCTATAAAAGAAACACATGTGAACTGATGGAGTAATGGTAGATGTTGGAAGGTAAAAGCACTTCAACTTGGATAAAGGTCTTAGGATCAATTCCCCATAGAAACATTGATGTGTGTTTTATTTTTTTATTTCTCTTTTCTTTTTCTTTTTTTCTTAATTTTTAAAAACCTCAACCTTTTGTGTAGTTGATTTAGTAGTGTTCACAACTACTTTGTATACAGTATGATTTTACTGAGTAAAATTTTTTGCCTTCTTTTTTTGCTTTTTTTTTTTTAATTCAAAACTATTCACCCACTTCATACTTAATTAATAACATTTCACTCCATAATACACATGATTAAATTAAAGTTTTTTTTTCTAGTTTTTTTTAAGGTTCATCTTTGATGGATTGGTCCAACCACATCGCACAAGGCTCCAACATACATACGACCCAAGTTTAGATTTTCTTTAATATTATTGCCTATAAAATATAATAACATCTAAGGGCCTAATTTGTTTTTTATTTTTAAGAACAGAGCCCCTAACATTTTTGCCACGGCACTCCAACCTAGTTGGTTCAGTCCTTCAGCATAAGCTTAGGTTGTATTTTGTGCTTGTGATCAATAAACTTTTCTTACTTCAATTCTCAAAAAAAAATTATATATAGGAAATAGTTGTTGTATTATTAATTTGCTCATTTAAATTTAATAATTTCAAATTTTTTTAAGTACTATTTGATTGTATTATAGATTTTTGTATCCTATTTGTTTTTGTAATATAATTTTTAATTTTTAAAATCAATTATCAATGCAACTATACTCGAAAAAAAATTGTACCGATTAAGAATTGATAGTGATCCACCATATCGGAAATGCTGGCTCCGCCACTGCATACAAACAATGTTTTTAAACTAGTGAAGCCTCAAAATTTATCTCATTGTGTTGGTTATTTGCACATTGAAATCAATTTTGTTTAAATTGGTTTTTACATTGTACAGAGTACATAGCTAGTTCAAATGTAGAACCTTGAATTAATGATTACCTTACTTGGTTTATAATCATGTCCTCTAATTGAAATAATAACTATAATTACATATTCGATATGCATATTTGATATTTATTTATATATAAGAAAATATTTATTTACTTATAAACTAATGTGTAATTTTTATACAATATAAAACCAAACATAGCTAGTTCAAATGTAGAACCTTGAATTAATGATTACCTTACTTGGTTTATAATCATGTCCTCTAATTGAAATAATAACTATAATTACATATTCGATATGCATATTTGATATTTATTTATATATAAGAAAATATTTATTTACTTATAAACTAATGTATAATTTTTATACAATATAAAACCAATTAAAAAAAACTTTTACGGAGTAAATAAGTTGGATGAGGAAATATTTCAATACACATGGGAATATCATTAAATCGTCAGCTGATTCAATCAAACCATTTTATTGGATCATACTATTGCATAATATATGTATTTTTTGCCTTAAGGAAATTTTACTTGAGATATAGTGCATGAATTTTGTATGTATAATTATATATATAAAGAGGAGGTGCTTTTTAAATTAGTTGATAAATTTAAATTACCCCATTCATTTAGGGAAAAAAAATTAAATAAATTAAAATTACATGCAAACTCTCTATACTTTTATTTACCAATCTTATTTGAATTGTGTAAAAACAAAAAAAAGAAATTCAATTTATTTTAGTGGACGTCAATTGCTTTTATTATTTTATTTCTCTCTCATAATATAAAAAAAAAAAATAGTTTTATTAATTTAATATTGTAATAGAAAATAGGGTTTTAGTAGAGTGTTTTTGGAAGAGAATAGATCTGACTATCATTTAATTCCAATGGGATACACATATATATGCAATGTAGGGAAAGGGTTCCTTGTAAAGTGAACCCTAGTCTCCGGAATATTCTAGATCATACATAAGGGTATAATGGACATCTACTAAATACATATATTATATAACACTCCCCTTTGGATGACCATTATCGAATAGCATGTCTCGTTAAAACCTTACTAAGAAAAACCGTATGGGAACAAAAACATAGTGAAGGAAAAAGAGTACATCACTTTCGTAATACACTTTAAAATGTTGCCTCATTAAAAACCTTACCTGGAAAACCCAATATAGGACAAAACCGTGGTTAAGGGAAAGAGAATGCAATGCGTATTCCCCCCCCCCACCCACCCCCAATAAATGCATAACTTGAGTTCTTTCAGAATAATGAATCCAAAATCTTTGGTAATAGCTTCGCACTTGAAGTAGAATAACATTCAACTCCTTGGTAGTTGATCCTTCCTGATTGGACTTCAATCTTCAATATGAGATATATTCATTTCTCCATACTCTTGAAAATAATACATATGTTGTATTTATCATTACTTCATAATTGTCAAGTTACCATAATAATTAAATTTATGCCTTCTTTTGGAAGTTATATAAAGTAACTATTGATAATTACATATTGATCATAATTTATGGCAACTTGTGATATTATCAACATCATTGTCTAATCTTATGTAAATTAGTAATTACATTTAAGTAATTCTTTGTTTATGGTTCTTCTGGACCATGAAAGAATTCAAAGTTCTCCAATGAATATAAGATTCTGATTATCTCTCCAATAAATTCTTTATTTAACTGAATATAAGATTCTGATTATCTCCAATGAACATAAAACATGTATATGATGAGTGATGTATCTAACTACTATCTACAAATACAATGAATAATGCATTTATCTACGACTCACACATGCACATAAATGTAAAACTCAATAATGCAAGACACTGTATAGTGTGGATTTCAAAAATCCATTGCTGGACTTCTGGTCCTTCATGATCATCATTATTCACCTTTAGTTGGACTTCAAGTCAATGATAAGCTTTGATCATTCTCAATATATATATCGACATAAAAGTGGACTTTTATTTCAAATCTCTATTCTCAAATCCACTACTTTTGCATATGCATGTAATCCATCGGTTCCATCACACTACAAAAAAAATGTCGATATAGCGACGGGTTTAGTTCTGTCACTAAAGTAGGGACGGATTAGAGATAATCCGTCTCTAAAATAATTTAGGGACGGATTCAAAAATCCGTCTCTAATTTAGAGACGGATTTCCAAATCGGTCTCTACTTTAGAGACAGATTTAAAATCCGTCTCTAAATTTTAAGTCAAGTTAAAGTAGTGACGGAATTACAAATCCGTCACTAAAATTAGGGACGGATTTCCAAAATCCGTCTCTAAATGTAGTGACGGATTTCAAAATTTGTCACTAAATTTAGGGACGGATTTTTAAAATCCGTCCCTACATTTCTTATGGTTAATATATTAATTTTGTATATAGAATAACATAAGTTGTGTGGTGGTGAAGTTGGTAAGTGTGTCACTTTGTGACTTTGAGGTCACATGTTCGAATCTTGTCAACAACTTCAATTTGTTGACTTTTTTTAAAAAAATGAAAATAAAATTAGTCACTAAATTTAGGGACGGATTTCTAAAATCTGTCTCTAAATTCCGTCACTACATGTAGGGGCGGATTTAGAGACGGATAATTTCCGTCCCTAATAAAAAATCCGTCTCTACTTTAAATTAGCGACGAAGATTTTAGGAATGGTGTTGATCCATCACTACTTCCGTCGCTAACCCTATTTAGCGACGGAATTTGAAGAAGTAGAGACGGATTCAATCCGTCCCTATAACGTGTTTTTTTTGTAGTGTCATATACCGGTATCACTTTTTTAAGATGTAATTTGCATGCTATTTTACAATGATATCTAAATACATTTCCCATTGGTACCATTGGTCGACTACAACATCTAAGTTCTTTTACCATAGGTCATCTGTTATAATTCAGATATATATTATCACTTCTGGGGCATACATTATGGCATTGGTATACCGTTACTTACAGTAGTGTAAACTGCACTATCTTGCCATATATTACATATTTACGCTACAAGAAAATCCATTTATTTCAACGATCAAAGTCGTTGCAAAAGATCAAAAGTCGTCGCTGTAAATAGCTTTAGCAACGACTTTTGTCGTTGCAAGGTCGTTGCGGATATAGCTGTAGCAAAAGCATTGGCAACGACTTTTTTCGTTGCCAAAAAACACTGTTTTTGCAACGACTTTTGTCGTTGCTAAAAACACCTGTATCCCAATTTAATGTACTATTTATTGCAACGACATATATACGGTCTTACACAACAACAATAGTTGTTGCAATACATCTTGTTTAGCAACGACAGTTTCCGTTGCAAAAGTTAACCTTTTCTTGCTAGTTTTCTTTTTGCAACGACTTTTGGTGTTGCAAAATGTTGTCATTTCTAATGGTACTTGTCTTTTGCAACAACTTTTGTCGTTACTAAACGTATCAAATATTATACCATACATTTTTTGCAACAACAATTTTTTGTTGCAAAAACTTATCCAAAGTCACAACATTCTTTGCAACGAATCATCGATCTTTTAACAAAATATACCTTTTGGTTGCACATAATTCAACCACTTCCAAAAGTAGAATTTCAAATAAAACATATATATATATTTAGAATATGTATATTACAAATCAAAAATATGTGATCATCTTTTAATACAGAGTCCAAAACATACATTATGTCAATTGATATTAGAATGTTCTCACTTTCCTATCAATAGCAAAAGTTATAGCAATGTTACTACCCAAAAGCGCTACGCATACAATTAGCAACCTTCAATGTCTTCATAACAAATTGCGAACACAATCTTGTTAACCCTGCATGTATTAGAATGGTAAGAGTTAATTCATAAGTAAGAGAATGCATAAGATAATATTTAAAAATTATGAAGATACTATCAATAAGTGGAGCATAAATTTCGGCAGAGTCTCCTTTGTATTTTGAACTAAGCCACTATATAAGTGGTTTCAAAACCTGTTTACAACTCCAAATGACATCTCCAAAACCTGAAAATTTTTAATCCACAATCATTCTGTTCTATATTCATGCAAATCCCATCACCAAGCCTTATCACATTAATTTTCAACCACAAGGAAAACCATAATCATTCATGTGTAATACACAATCAACTCCAAATTACATCTCCATAACCTGAAATAAAGATTATCCACTATCATTCATGTATAATCCACAATCCTAAATATAATTCGTTCACCATCGACAAAACCACAAGCTGTATAATAACACTAGAAACTCACATGAGAAGAAGGGAAGTAACATAGGCATTAGTCTCATAATTATTACGAGTCTCATATGTAGGAGGTTCATCACAATATAATATGTACACATATTTAGATTGCTTAGTGTAAATAGTATTACCTTGCACAAAGGCCACCAAAAAGGCAAAGTAGTCACTAGACACCTCTGTTTGCAATCTGGCGAAGTAAGTCTTGTTTGAGAGCTTCCATCTCAGCTGCTTGCTGCTTTCTATGTTCCTCAAATTCTTGTTGTTGTCTCTTTTGGCTTTCTTGCAGCTCCTTTATCCTTTCTTCTTGCTCTTGTATTTTCCCTTGTTGTTCTTCCACAAGTTTTCTTTGCTCTAGTTGTTGTTTTCCTTTAAGATAACCTCTTACAGCAGTACCTTTTCCCCGAATATATCCAGATCTTGGTTCTAAAACTTGAACCAAAATTTCATCTTGAGTCATTGTATCACCAACCTCAGCAACTACATGTTTTAGTTTGTCCTAAACAAAAAATTTCAACAAAGAAGTGATAAAAAAGATATTCGAGGTGGCTAAAACTGAAATATTCACACATATTTTAGTAAAATTATGGCTTTAAAAACATAAATGAATTGTTTTGGATTGTGTTGCATCTGCCCGTTCTAAGTCACCTTTCTTTTTACATGTGTGCTCAATTAACCATATCACATCTGCAGATAGCTTCACATTGTTGTTTTCCTTGGTCTAGCAAGTCAAAAAATATTAGCCGCGTAGTATGATTTTGTATAACATAAATTTTATTCTTAACTCATGAAAATGACTAAGTACTTAGCAAACCAATTCATCCTCAACTTCAGCAAAAGCCAAATTTCCAGTTGTATGGATAACTCTTTTGTCAGACTTCATGTTTTTAGAGTTCCTTTGACTTACAATCTGCATAACAAAACTAAAAAAAA
This sequence comes from Suaeda aralocaspica, assembly GCA_016808085.1. Lineage (NCBI taxonomy): Eukaryota > Viridiplantae > Streptophyta > Magnoliopsida > Caryophyllales > Amaranthaceae > Suaeda > Suaeda aralocaspica. The sequence goes on from PYUH01000384.1 coordinate 589,790, forward strand.
AAATAGCCAACAAAGATTCAATCAAATGACTAGGAGTATAAGTAATATGTATATTCAACTACCTTAAAATCTTTTGATGCAAACCGTTTTATGCAATATTTCCATTGCTCCAAAGGAAGATCAGGAGGGGGATTTTTCTCACGTTCTTGGTTTGTTTTCCCACATTTTGGACTTTTGTAGTAGTAATGTAGTCGACACTTCCATAACCTATATCTGCATTGCATGGTATCGACAACAGAGGCATACATCTTCAAGTATTGACTTGACTCGGCAATTTGAAACTTATCCTAGCCAACATAATTATGGAAAATGATGAATATTTAATGTCGTCGTAATAATTTTATGCACATGAGACCATATTAAACTTACAACTTATCCTACTATTACCTGGATCTCCTTCCACATACTATCACCCGCAACAGAAAAAGCTTCTTTCCAATTGTTTACATTCAATGGAGCTCTTGTCCTCACTATGCGACCACACTCATTAACCAAATGTCGTGCATTTTCCCCAATTGCTCGATCAATTTCTTCAGGTATGTAAACTGTTAGTTTTGATCCTTTCCCTTTAATTTTCATATCAACCACATAGCTCTTGTACTTCCCTCGATTACCTATTCCTTCAGTGTGACTTGTTGCTTCAAAATAAAGCAATGAAGAGAGATAAGAGTCTTACAAATATGTATATTAGTTAATTTTGCAAAAAGGAAGAATGGAACAACCGGTTACCTTCATTTAAGCCTTCATTGTTTTCCTGATTACCCTCATTAANTTCATTTAAGCCTTCATTGTTTTCCTGATTACCCTCTTTAGTGTTGTCATTGTTTCGCACCTGTCGGGGTGTAGGGTTACCAGCTTCATTCACTTCGATTGCTTTAGCAATCCTACCAGCTAGGTTACTCATCCGTTTTCTCTTACCAAGTGCATCTACAAATATAGTAAAGAGTAACTTATGAACCACACTTTAGAACAGAAAAATAAAAAGTAATATATAGAATATCATACATACATTCAGTTCTATCTGTGACTACACCTCCGGATTCACAATCATTCATTTCAAGATCTTCGTGTTGGAGTGAACCATTTGTGTCATGCACATCGTTGTTTTGATCATTTAATGTAGGAGACTGATTTCCTTGTTCAATTGTATATAATGCACGTTGTCTATTCAAATCTATAATATAAAAAACAAGTAGATTAAGGTTTTTATTTTATAAAAAAGATGTCAAACAAACAAACTACCAGATGTGTCCTTACTATTAACAACTGCATCAACAACATCTTTGCTTAACTGACGTCCTTGTGCTTGTCCTTCCTCATTGGATTTTTTCTTAGTTCCTATAATAACACACAAAACAAAATTGATTAATAAAGACATGCCATATGAAAATACGTTATTAACTTCATATCTCATTTGAACTCACCCTGTTGTGTAACAAACTTGTTATTCCAAGTTGCTTGACTCAAACTTTGTAGTCTTCCGGGAGCAATAATCCGATTACCCACAATTTTTCCAACGCCTCTTCCAACCATCTTTGGTTTACGAATAAGAAACTAAAATAATTTACACACCCTATTTGATAAAATGAAACTGTAAGCATTTCATCATCACGTCTCATGTTATCTTTTTAAAAAAAAATGACTTAAAAAATTACAATAACTAATTTATTAAAAATTACAATGACTTAAAAATTATGTTCCACACTGCACTCTTAATTTTCTTGTTGAGTTATGCTTACTCTAATCAGTTCAACGGGTACCCCCTCTGTTCCTAAATACTTATGTGGTAAAATATTAGTTACGATAATATTGAGAAGTATAGCTCAGTGTACAAGATGGTCTTCAATCTATAGGCTATTGCAATGTGGCTTAATTTTCTTGATTATGTAGTAGTAATGTAGTATGGTGTTAACACCAGTTTATCAAAGAAACAGAAAAGTTTCTGCTTGAGGTTTTACTTTGTCTGTCAAAACATTAGGAATACATACAGAGAAACTGTCAGTATCAGATTTTTTTTTTGTTTCTCTTTTTTTACTTTTTTTTTTACCTCTTATATGTTGATTATTGTGATCTTATTGGATGAATGGATGGTTTTGACTTTTGAGTCGCTTTCTGGTTTTGAAACAAACTGATAACTACTGGTCAGAAACATATATAATCTGCTCTACAATGTGTTTACATCATCAAAAACTGCAGGACACAAATTGTAGGATGGCCACCAATCAGATCATACAGGAAGAATACACTTCAGGCGAAAAAACAAGAATCAGAAGCATCAGGGATGTATGTGAAAGTAAGCATGGATGGAACACCATACCTAAGGAAGGTTGATTTGAAGGTCTACCGAAGCTATGAAGAGCTCTTAAAGGCCTTGGAAAACATGTTCAAGATATGTATTGGAAAATACTTAGAGCATGATGGCTACAATGGTTCTGACCTCGTACATACCTATGAGGACAAGGACGGTGATTGGATGGTTGTCGGCGATGTGCGTGGGAAATGTTCACATCCTCCTGCAAGAGGCTTAGGGTGATAAAGTCTTCAGAACTTAAGGGACTTGGATGTCTGTGAGAAAAACTGAGAGAAATTCCCTGTTAAACTCAAACTCAACACAGAAAATCAGATATCAAAGAAACAGAAAAGCTTCTGCTTGGGGGTTTTACTGTGTCTGTGAAAGACTTGGGATATACTAGTATGTGTAATTCCTTAAGATTCAATTATAAAAATGCCAAAGAAAATTATACATTTTGTACTGCAGAAAAATGTCAAAAGTAAGAATAGCTTTTTGTTGACAAGATTTATACTCTTATATATGTTTAGAAGTATTTGTATGATTCTCTAAGATGTTAAGAGACAATGCCATGTTTCTTGTTTCATTTGGACATTCAAATTGAAGTCATGATTCTAGGAGCAAACTCCAAGATATGCAAATTGAATATGCAATATAAACCCCTTTTACGGCCTTCACCATTAATATAATGACATTTGACCTATATAATTTTGGTAATCATTTCTCAAACGATCACCTAAATTTTCGCTGTCAATGTCTCACTTGTCTATGAATTAGCAACCTTTTTCTGTTCTGTCATTCTGTGGCAATCAAAGCTTCCCAACCAAAAAAAACGTAGAGAAGATTTACAGAGTTCAGGGATAGACTCCAAACTACTTTTTCCAGAAAAGAACTTTTAAGTAGCATGTTTGATGAAGTTCCAGTATTACTTCTTTGTTCCACCATAACCAAACAATAAACCTACTGCAAAAAAATAAGAAAATACCCAAGATAACCTACAGTTGAGGGCTTAGGTACAATATGATGGGAAAAGTACCTGTTGAATATTAAGAACATGAACAGCATTTCCTACCTCCTTTGACTCCAATGTCGAGAAGAGTTCTTCATTCATCCAATTTTTGTAAGTCTTTTGGTGGTTAGATCTCTTAATTCATGATAGTTCAACCCAAGATTCACTAACATCTATCAATGTTTCAGTGAATACATATGTGAGAATCAATCTGAAGAACTGATCTTTATTATTCAAGTAAAACAAATCAGATAAAAGGTGAAGAGAAGAGTATAAATAGAGGATGTATTATTATCTGAAGCCAGAAAAGGAGAAAATGTACAGGATGTATATACATGTTAGTATACAGATATACACTTTAAGCAGATTATCTTGCCTAATACTACGTACATCACTATCGGATGTAACTGTAATACTACTTATATATAATTACTAATTCAACATATCAAGATCATACGACTAACTCTCTCTCTCTCTCTCAAAAAAAAATAAAAATAAAAGATAATATGACTAACACGCCCCTTTTACAGGCTGGATTGGAGTTGAAAAGGGCATTGCCAAGCTTGTTGGATCATGAGAAGCACACAGAGCCTTTGTCCTTGTATCAGCGATCTGCAGGGCTGAACGGACACACACAATGAGCAGCAACAAAACCTTGCGTACATTCTCTCGCACATAACGGCAGCATGAGATGTTAAGTACAATCGTGAAATACTGGTTTGAGAGTCATGTGTTGAGCAGCTTCATTGTCTCAATAAAAAGAAATGGATAGAGATATAGGAACCTACAAATTATTTAGCAGGTCAGCAACGCACATAATGGCAGCATGAGATGTTAAGCACACTCGTGAAATACTGGTTTTAGAGTTNGTTTGAGAGTTATGTGTTGAGCAGCTTCATTGTCTCAATAAAAAGAAATGGATAGAGATATAGGAACCTACAAATCATTTAGCAGGTCAGCAAGCCAAGCAAGTACAAGGATTATACAGCACATAGAGCAACATTCTCCTTCAATAAAACTTTGCAGGTAATAGCATCACAAAAGGAATGACGGTGTAGAGTAAAATTTAAAGCATAGAACAAAACATGATTGCAGGTAAAATCATCACAAAAGGCATGACGGTGTAGTGGAATATTTAAAGCATAGAACAAAACATGACTTAGTGTGCCTTTCAAACTTCAAAGTTTAAACTAAAAAGTACCTCAAAGCTTTCTGGGAATTTAGGCATCTACGACAATGAAGAAACCGACTAAGCTGCTGACAGTTAAGGAAATGTCCGAACATATTCAGATACAACAACAATTGACCAATGGTTCTCATTCTCCTATAGATCTCATGAAAGACATCATCAGCACTAAGGTGGAAAAGCTAAAAATTTAAATTCAAATAACGGATAGTTACTTGATAATTTTGAGATATATAGGTCCACAACTCTACGATGGAAAAGCTCAAATTTTTGACTAGTACAAAACTAGATCCTACATATGCTCTTCAATGCCTTGGCCAATACATGCAACAACCTAGAATCAGTCATTTACAGGTTTATATTGACACCTTGAAGTAAGTTAAAAACCGGGCCAAGCAGGACTATTCTTAAGGGATTAGAAAAGCGCACATTACAAGCTTATGCTAACTAAGGAGATGGTAGTGACAGGAGGAGGCCGGTCACTGGCTATGCAAACTTGGGAAATCACCTGTTTCAAGAAAGTCTAAGGAGCAGTTCATGGAAGTCTAAACAGCAGAGTACTTTAAGCAGTCCGTGGAAACCTAAACAGCTAAGTACTTTAAACTTCAGAAATAGCTTAGATTGTCAGATAACAAGATGAGTTCGGTGTCTCTGATTTGAATTCAGTCAGTTTGCATTGTGATGATTAAAAGGTCTCTATACATTACCAAATATCATGTGTTCCTTTGAAAGAATAAAATACTCAGAAATAGACTGCCATTTTACTCAAGATTAGGCATTAAAAGGGCTTCAACAGTTGCCTTATATACCTACACATTCTTTTAGCTCCACTCAATTACTCAGTTTAATATTTGCTCTCCAAGTTGGATTGCGTGTTCCTCAAGGCCATACATCGCTCAACTTGACGAGAGTATTGGTAGTTACTAGTTGGTATATTTCTGGAATTGTTCATGTCATCTTATCAACTAGTCAATTAGGATTCGTTAGAGATGCTGCCATGTCATTATTCCTACAAGACTACAATCAACTTATACATGCTATAGGTTGCTGATTCATATTCAATGAAATAAATCACACAAGTTTACTTAGCTCTCTATCTTCTACATACTACACAGTAAAAGTTCAACATGACCATCATAACGCCCAACCTTCATAGGTTGAACCAACATGTGTGATGGAATGAATACAGTAGCAGTATAAATCATATGACCAATGGCATCTAATATTTCATACTACCTACGTTTATCACTTTATCATGCAACATTAGAAACATTGATTATACCTCCAATATCGACACAAGAGTGCAAAATTCTCTGGACGAAGAGGTGCTCTTTGCATCTTTTACATAAACTCCTTGTAGACTGCATGAACCAATTTAGAGTTCACTAGCACTTTTCAGAAATGAGACATGACAGAATTCGGAAGGTGAATCACCAGATATTTCAGAAACATGACAGGCAGTGGAAAGTTAGAAGCATAACCAGACTTCTTGGTCCTCACAGCAGTAAACCACTGAAAAATATCCGATCATTCTGACAATAGCATGATCTTAAAGACTTTGCATAATATTCTGACCTTAACATCCCGCGGTCCTCTAAATACATAAGCTCAACAAGTAATCTCATCTTAAAAATCTTCTCATATAAACCCAACTTTCACAAATAATGAACTTCGATGATCCTACAACAAGATCAACAGCAAGCCAACAACAGTCAAGTATGATCAAACTAAACGACCCATCATATCCTAACAGAAAAACCAATACTTTTCAGCAGCTTAGAGCCTTAGAGTGATCTTCAATACTCAATAATAATACCTGACATAATTCACTTTGCATCAATCAAATTTAATAAACTCATAACGAAATCAGCAACAACAACCCAATTTAGATCAAAATGAATAAACCAACAATCATTTTACTTAAAAAAAATCATATCTTCTCAACCAAAATCTTTAATTACCATCATACTCAAAATTCAAATAAACCCAACTATAATAATAAACAAAATTTGATATTCTTACTAATATAATCAAAGCTGAATTAAACAACCCACAACTAAAACTAAACAAAGATCAAAACTTTACAATCAATTGATCAAAAGGGTAAATTATCATCATCTAACAACTCACACCCTCTAACATAATTCACATCATACCACATATTCAACTCCTTCAATTTCCCACCAATCAAAACCTTAAACCCTAAATCCTTCTTTAAAAACCCTAAGCCCGAAACCCAAGAAACCAACTTATCCACCTCCTTCTTCCTAACCCTCCTTTCTTTAAGCCCGACCCGAGCCCACCCAAACGGGCCCAAGACCTTCGCTTTAGCAAACTCCTCACACTTACCCTTAGAATTCGCAAGACAAACTTCCATTTCTCTCTCCTCGCATTGTTGGCGTTGTTTGAAGTCTGGTTTTTTGGTAATTTGCCACCAAGGGGGTTGGCAGTTTTGGGAGGCGGTTGTGGAGCACGCGAAGCGCGTGGCGGAGTGGCAACTGTGGAGGAGGTGGGAGTGGCAGAGGGTAAGAGATGTGAGGAAGGAGTGAGGGGTTGGGAAGGCGAGGATGAACGGGGCGAGGGTCGGGTCATCGGGCGGGCTGACGGGGTTGGGGTGGCGGAGGAGGGGGATTGGGGTGGGGAAGTGGATTAGAGTGGCAGAGGGGGAGTAGTCGGAGTTGACTGTGGAGGTTGACATTGTGCTTGTGTGGACTGTGGAGTGGGTAAGGAACTATACCGGTAAATCGGTAATTTGCAATTTTAAGGGGTCGATTTTTTTTGTTGGGAAATGCTCGGAGCTACACAAGCCTACAACAAGGCTGAGCACAGATCGGATATCTGATCCGAAATTTTGAAAAATTAATATTTGTATATGTATTCGAAATTTTCGGATATCCGTATTTGATATCTATTAACTTTTAGACCGGATATTCCGGATATTCATTTCCAATATTTTTTTCACAAAAAAAAAAAAANTTTTTTTCAAAAAAAAAAAAAAAAAAATAGATCATTACAGCATAAAAATACAATAAGACAATATAAGTACCAATTGAACAAAAATGAATCTGTTAAATCTTGTCCATTAACAGTAGCACAGAATAAAGTAATTCTTGTAGAAGTACATTGTAAGATTTTTGAGTTTACTACTTTAGTATATTCAAAAGTCGAAAGTTGTTAGGAATGACTTTTATTTTTGGTGGATTCAATACATAAAAGAGATATCTGGTATCAACAAATTTCAGACATCCGGTTTGAATTTGAAATTTTGGATATTCGGATATCCAAAAGTGATATTTGAATAGATATTTGGTATCCGCTTTTCGGATCGGATATCCTATTAAACAGATCGAATACAGATCAGATTTTCGGATTTTCAGATCTTTAGATACTTTTGCTCAGCCCTACCTACAAGGCCACAACCCATAATGCACTTATGGGGGTCGATCTCAGAATCACAAGGAATTGAAGGAATGTTGTAATTGGCTAATCGCTTGAGTTACCTCACTCTTTTATGGGTCAATTATTTATTAGAGAAGGTATTCTATTAGAGTATCTCTACGAGAGGTGTTTATTCGGATTAATGACCATTTCGGATCGGCAAAAAAACGATTAAATAAAGTCGGATATCAGACTCGGTGATGATCCGAAAAAGTATTTTTAAAGATTAATCTCAAATTAAAAGCAAACTACTATGTTTAACGAAAAATCCATTACGATCTAAGTGATCCAATTTAAAATATGGCCAATCCGATCTGAGAAGCCTAATTTTCTACCATTTTTGGATATGTCGGGTATCTGAAAATATTGAAATCGTGATCCCAATCCGATCCAATAATTTTCGAATATTTGAAATTTGTTATACGGAGTATAATATATGTATTTAGTGGATGCCCATTATACCCCTATGATTATTCTAGTATATTCTAGATACTAGGTTTATAATTCTCTAAGGAAACCCTAATTCTTTCCCATATCTCTATGTATATGTATGTACTCCCTTATGATTTAAGATATGAATACGAATCATACTCTCCTCTAAAACTCTCTTTCTATAACACATTATCAGTACGATTTATCTACTTAACATATAAATCCCCAAAAACACGACTGAGCGACGTACCAAGAATATTGTCATAGCATCATCACAATAGATTTGTGTTCGTAAACAAACTGTTAAAGGTATGCATATACAACTGTTAGTAAGTCTTCGTATTGTACGCATATCCTTTATTTTGTTTTCAATAATTTGTACTAATAATTGTATAGATATTGTTGCAATAGTTAGGCATGTGTCGTTTTCAATTCCTCTTCCACCATGCGTAGTTCCTTCTAGTTGCTACTATATTTTATTTCATCAACTATTAACCATGTTTTCTACTACATTTTATGATTTTTCTTTTTGGTACTATATTGTTTTATATTGATGATTACTCTCTTCTTAGTTTATGCTTCATTGCTAAAAGGAAATTTTCAAAACATACCCACTAATGTGTTTGCGCATATGTTTCGTATTACTTAATTAATTCATAATAAATATAGGATTTTTTCTAATTAATGTTATTAACTATAATACTTGGTTTTGGCTTTGGTTTATTATTGTAGAAAATAGCAATAACTTAGCCTAAGAGTAACTTCCAGGGTTTATTTGTTAATAATAAACTTATTTTGCCAAACAGTTATCACTTATCTTATTAAAGATAATATCCTAAAACTAATTTAATTTTCAGGGCTGATCATATCCTAAAATTGATCATCAGTATAATATTTTTGGTTTTATGTTAAACCCAGGCCATAACCATACTCCATAATAAGTAGTCACGAAACTAATGACTTATTACTTTGTAATTGATATCCATGTTTAACACTTGTTTGTTGTATTCCAAAAATGAACATTAATATGGTGGGTTAATAATACCTTAGTTATATATAAAGCTAAATAATTTGATCATATATATTAATACAACCAGTTAGAGACTATTATTATAATATAAAATCAAAGCAAAGTTAATTAAGTTGAGCGTATAGAACCACTAAACTAATACATGCTAATATGTGATACTTGCATGACGCCATGAGTAATATCTAGTCGATTAACAATAACTAATATATAATCAATTGATTAATCAATTTTACATATATTGTCACCGATTAACTGTGACAAGCATCTTTAATGTCTGATACATGAATTTGTATAAAGCTATAAGCATCATTCTTTATCCCCACGTAAATTAAGCTCTCTACGTGATATTGTCCGATATGATGAGGATGTGTTCTTGTAAAGGTTGTGAACTGACATTATGTTGTGAGTATGATTTACTCTTAAATCTTTGGTAATTACTAAATCCCTAGTATTTTATGAATGAATTTATTAATATATGTGTGATGTCATAATTTTATTATTAACTACATGAATGTTTATGGTTGACCTTAAATTATTTTAATATTTGTAATATTTGTTTGAAGAAGAATTTGACAACGATCCTTAATTTGGTTATTTATATTTCAAGGAGTTTATTGATGAATTAGTTTGTTAAGTCAATTGTTATTATATGAGATACTTTGTATTAGGTTTTCTTTGAGATGGGTAATAAAAATAGGTAGTGTACTACAAGAAACTTGAAAGTTAATTCTCTATCATGCCTGCATTTTCATTTCCAATCTTTTGGAATTTTTTACAAAAAAAAATCCAAATAAAGCTTTTGTTTTCATGCATTATAATTAACTCAGTACCATAGTCATATTATTAGTATCCTTATAATTCATGTTGATAGATATTGTTATGGTACATTATACTATCATGGTTTATTATTGATGATGTGCTGATTAAAATGTGATTGATTATGATTATGCATATATAGCATTATATACTTACATGAGTGATCAAAGATATATTATTAATATGGTGAGCAGATTAGAACTGAAATATTCAACTCTTACCTATATGAACCTATATGCATAATGTCATGTGAAAATAATGTTCATAGTTTTTGAATAGTTGATATATTATCTTTTGGCGGATTTCTTGATAAATAACTATGCATGGTGAGTATTGATGACGCATGGATAACTAGATTTACTCATTTCCCATAAGTAAATGAGAAAATGTACAATCGAAAGAATAATAATTATGTTTGCATGATATTTCCTTTATTGTTTATAATTCATGCAAAGTTATAAAAGGATTGCAAACACGAATAGATAATATTTATTTTATTAGCAAGGAATAATTGTATGAGTTTAAGAAATTGAGTATTACATTGTGAGAAACTCGGTTAAATAATGTATTCATTATGCCCATAATTTTTGGAAATATCATTATAAAGATTTATGTATGTGGGCAATAGAAAAAAATGTGAGTTTTATGAATAGTTTACTTTACATGATACATGACATTGCCTAAAGAATTCATGGCTTAAAAAGAATATGAGATTAAATGTTGTTGGACTAATTTCATGCCCCCATATGCAAGGATTAGGGGGAGATAGTATTTTTATTCCATGAGTTATAAAATACATTGATGGTCCATTTGGTAAATATAATGATTTATTCAATAAAGATGGCAACAAGATAGTTAAATGTTTAGAATAATGATACCATCCTGAAGATGGATATGAATGATTTAGAATGTCATTGATTATAAATCAATCATAAGTGCCCTAATTAAAATTAATGTTGTCGCAGAAGGACAACACAAGTTGCTCACGAACATAGATTAAGCCTGAAACGTGATAGACTATAGAGTTATGAACATAATTATCGTTGAATATGAAAGAAAATAATACGCTATGATGAATTTTCATTAGAATATATTTATGTTCAGTAAAACTGATATGTGCCAAGATTATATAAAATACTCTAGAAGAGTATAATATGTCCAACTTAATTAACATGTATCATGATACTAACAATCAATGCTCTAGCAGAGTATGAATAATGATTGTTGCATAAAGTATTAGTTTTGCCAAGTATAGAAAGAGACACTTGCTAGTGTTCTTATATCACATCATATTAATCATCATGGCCATGCATGGAGTAGGTATAATAAAGTGATCACTATTGTTTGAAAACTGACCAGAATTTAGAAAGTGATTGGATGTGATAATTCAATTAGGTCATCCGGGTTTAATGTATAGTATAATCACCCGTAAGGGAAACCTGAAGTTTCAATTTGATATGAAATAATGTGCTGACGCTCTCTCATGTTAGATATGTGAAATGTTTTGAATGGCAAGACATAATTAACGAACATTGATATTGAGCTATATAGGATTGTGATTTTTAAGAAAATTTAAGAAAAAGAAAAAGTTATTTTTGAACAACTTTGGATATAGATATGTAATGAGTGACCAGAAGTTCACTAAAATAGCTTATATGTTGTTCCATATTATGTGACTAAAGGCTTACCAAATCACCTTGTATGTTAACACTTTGAGTAAGTTAAAACTCATTATCAAAGCCATTGGCGATCCAGAAGATCACCATTGAGTGGAGTTACATGCGTATAAGCTAAGTCATGATTATGTTTATATAACAATAATTTATTTTTATTGGGGCTGTTGAATGCCAGCACACAAGAATAAACCGACAACTGCACAATAATTGTCTCCCCATTGTCATTAATCTCTAGAAGAGAACAATTTATGATGAATTTATAAACACATGTGTGATGTACATCATAAGTTAGAGAAGAGATGGTTTTCATTGATTAATATCGTTCTCCAGAAGAGACAAATAGTTTGTTGAATATATCTCTTCTAAGCGATGAAATTTGTTAATAAATCTTCTATTAGATAAAATATTTTTGCACATGAAATTATACACTAAGTTGGTTAAAAATATGATGCCCCTATATTTGAAAATTTTACCAACTTAGGAGGAGAGGAATTGGGATAAGTTGGCAAAATTACTAAATTATAAAGTGATGATCCCTATAATGACTATTTGAGATATTATTGCCGACTTTTGTCTATATATTTTAAAGATATGTTGCACATATATGGTTTGTTTTGTATTCAGTTATGTCTCATGTTACATAGCATTGAAGATACATTTTGGCCATATTTTGTATATACATTGAGATAAATCTTGCCAATACTTGAATTACTACACCTGAAGTGTAGGTTGTATGATCGGTTCCAAAATAAATATGTAATATATGGCAAGAAAGTGCAGTTGACACTATTGAAAGTATAACGGTAAATTAATGTCATAATATATGCCCCGAAAATGGTATAGATATATGAATTATAACAAATGGCCTATGATATAAGAACTTAGATGTTATAATCGACTAATGGTACCAATGGGATCGGAAATGTATTCAGATGTCATTGTAAAATAGCATGCAAATTACATCTTGAAAAAAGTGATACTGATATATGATGGAACCGATGGATCATATGTATATGTACAAGTAGTGGATTTGAGAATAGGGATCTGAAATAGTAGTCCACTTTTATGTCGACATATTGACAATGATCACAGATTATCATGGGCTTGAAGTCCAACTAAAGGTGAATAATCATCATTAAGGAACAGATGTCCAACAATGGATTTTCGAAATTCACACTGTACAGTGTCTTGCATTTTTTTTAGTCTATAATTTTTGCGCATGTGTGAGTCGTAGATAAACGCATTATTCATTGCATGTGTCAAATAGCGATTAGATGCATCACTCATTAAATACGTAGTATATGTTTTATGCTCAAAATCTTGTTTGTATAAATTTCACATCTCATCATATTACATGTACTAATTTTATACAATAATTATGATATACGTAAATTTTTGTTCATTATATAGTAAGTTGTGTTTACAATAGTATGAAGATTTACATGAAAAATTTTATACTCCAATGAGAATATATTTGTGATGAAATAATACATTTGAAGGCGTTTTAATAGCATGTCTTGAATTATTCATAAAAAGTTTCAAAAGAAATTGTACAAGACATATTCAAATATCTAGTGCTTCAAATTCTATACGAAGTATTTTGAACACCTCAATGGTGACATTATTATCAAACTCTTGAAGAGTTTAAGACTAAATTATCAACACTCAACCTGAAGTTTGAGTATGTGAGTGCTAAATAGGTTGCACAGGGTCGGGAACGGGGTCGAAAACGAATACGGGTACGGGGACTGAAAACGGATACTCTGAAAAATATCGTTAATGGGTACGGTAAATTATAACATGAAGAATCGGAATCGTCCCCAATAGGGGGGACGAATCAGGTTCGGGAACGGCAACCTGATGAGGCTATCGCACACCTATCAAAAATAAACCAAACGACACTAACTAATGTAGCTAGGGAAGTAAGGATCGAATCCTCAGGGAAGCAATTGAACTCTATTAGTTCTAAAAAGCTTAANAACTAATTACGGGAAATGACGAAGAATTAAACCAATAAATTAAGCCTAGGGTCATTCGGGTCACCAAGAACAACTAATGGATTCACTAACAAAGATCGTTCAATCTCACAATTATCGTCAAATTAGGGCTCACTAATTCTCTCGAATCTAGACTCCCTCGAAACTCATCTAGCGGCTCTCGCTCATGCCTAGACTAATTCCGCCTATTATTCAGTGGCCTTATTGTGGTATTTTTACCTCTCGGCATCAAATTCAACAATTACCAAAATTACAACTAAATCTGCGCACAATTTAATTGTAAACAAAGAAACCAATAATAGGAAATTGACTACTAATTGTGGAATTGAAACAACCGAATTTAACTAGTCCATTAATCAATCAAGGTTTCCCTAACCCTAGAAAATCGACTACTCACTCATGATTATGAAAATTAAAGCAAGAATAATTGTAAAGTTCATGGTTGAATTCATGAAATAATTGACAATTAAACTAATTAACATCAACAATTAACTAAATTAATTAGACTAAAGAGACTAAAAAGCATAAATTAAACTAAAATAAAGAGCAAAAGTAAAAGGATTACCAAATTGAAGAACGAATCGAAGACTTGAATTGAATTGAAAATTAATGTTATGAACAAAAACCCTAATTTCCCCAAATTAATTTGAGAGAGAAAATTACTTAATTCTAAAACCTAAGAGAGTAATTCTAAATTATGAGAAGCATAAGTTGTTTTTGCCTAGAAAGTCGTGCCTAATGTACCCAAAGTTGGGCTTACAAAGCCTAACTACGAAGAAAATAAAAAGAATTAAAAATCCGGAAAAATCGTCTGATGCGGGCGCATAGGAGGTTTATGCGCCCGCATCAGACCTCCAGAACGCCTTCTAGGTTGCTTTTCTTCTTAAATGCGCCCGCATGGTATGTTTGTGCGCCTGCATAACTACCTCAGAAGTCATTTTATTTTCTTTTCCTCTTATTTCTTCATGAGTTCTTTAAAATTTATTTTCGTACTTCTTGGCACGCATTTCCATGCATCTTCACTCTTATTCTGTCTAAGCTTTCCGGCGTCGTTCCGAGCCTCGGTTTCCGTGCCTGAAATTACAAAACATACCAAAACCGAGCATAACAACCGCGGATGATAAAAATCAAACTAAAAAGCTCTAAAATTGCCGGAAATTAATCAAACTTGACGAGACACTTCAAATTAGCTAAAGAACATCGAATGAACTAAAATAGAGCCAGAATATCAACCACTAGGCATAAAATTGACCCGAAACAAGGGGAAAACACTATAAAAACCGCACATATCACAACCCATTAGAAGTACCCATGCTACATACTGCTAATCAGAATCTTATGTTCATTTGAGAACTTCGATAGTATAAGGATAATCCTTTTATGGTCTAGAAGAACCATAAACAAATAATTATTACTTAAATGTAATTACTAATTTACATAAGATTAGACAGTGATGTTGATTATATCACAAGTTGCCATAAATTATTATCAATATGTAATGATTAATAGTTATTTTATATAACTTCCAGAAGAAGGCATAAGTTTAATATTTGTGGCAATTTAACAAAGATAAGTAATGATAATCACAACATATGTATTGTTTTCAAGAGTATGGAGAAATGAATATATCTCATGATGAAGATTGAAGTCCAATCAGGAAGGATCAACTACCAAGGAGTTGAATTTTATTCTACTTCAAGTGCGAAGCTACTACCAAAGATGTTGGGTTCATTATTCTAAAAGATCTCAAGTTATGCATTCATTAGGGGGAGAAAATACGTGTTGCACTTTTTTTCCCTTAACCATGGTTTTGTCTCACCATGGGTTTTCCTGGTGAGTTTTTTAATGAGGCAACATCATAAAGAGTATTACGAAAGTGATGTACTCTTTTTCCTTCACTAGGTTTTTGTTCTCACATAGTTTTTCTTAGTAAGGTTTTAACGAGGCATACGATTCGATAATGGTCATCCAAAGGGGAGTGTTATATAATATATGTATTTAGTGGATGCCCATTATACCCCTATGATTATTCTAGTATATTCTAGGTACTAGTTTTATAATTCTCTATGGAAACCCTAATTATTTCTCATATATCTATGTATATGTATGTACTCCCTTATG
This sequence comes from Suaeda aralocaspica, assembly GCA_016808085.1. Classification (NCBI taxonomy): domain Eukaryota; kingdom Viridiplantae; phylum Streptophyta; class Magnoliopsida; order Caryophyllales; family Amaranthaceae; genus Suaeda; species Suaeda aralocaspica. The sequence goes on from PYUH01000384.1 coordinate 605,785, forward strand.
ATTTAAGATATGAATACGAATCATACTCTCCTCTAAAACTCTCTTTCTATAACAAAATTTAAAATTAAGAAAATTATCTGATTTTTTCGGATCGGACTACTCGGTTCACTGATTGGATATTTGGATTATTTTAAATACCCCTACTCTACACCCAATAAAGATAAATTTATATGAGAAAAATTAGAGTGCCACATACATTACCTTAGTTTATCATCATGATATTAGGAATTAGTGCTTCCATTTATTTTTTACTTGCTACATTCACTTATTCACAACTCCCAAAACTCAATTTATAATATTAATATATTGAGTTTCATATGATAAAAAATTATAAAAATTATATTTTTGGAAACAATATATTAAAACGAATCAGTTGATCAGTTTCCATATGACTATTTTTTTTAAGAATTAAACACCAAATTGAATCATAGTTATAATGTAAATAGTATCAAAACTCCCGGCTGAAGAAGAATTTGAATTATCATATGCTTTTTGGAAGTGTATGTACACACATGAAAGTGGAAACACTTGTTAAAGTGTACATATGTCAAATTTGACATTGAGGTGGCAGAGGTTGGAGATTGGGATGGGGAAGTGGATGAGAATGGCTGAAGCGAGGTAGTCGGAGTTGAGTGTGGGTATGGGATTTGACCTTATGCTAGTATGTAGTGGAGTAACGGCTACACGGGTATTTTTCAACTTTGTTATGGGTCGATGAATCTAAATTCAAAAGAATACTGATTGCCCAAAACTTGATTTTGGGATAATTAGTTTCTCTTTCTCAATAATTATTTGAACTAAAAAAATTCACATCGAAAAAATAAAATATCAAAATTATTCCTGATTGACCCATAATCAGCTTGTGGCCAATCCATTCTCAATTCAAAACACTACTGTATCTTGCCATCTTGGCTTTTTGGTGTGAAAAAACGATGGAATGACTAGGGTAGGTGATTGCCCATAAAATCTCTTCTTTTTTTGTTAAATAATAATCGAGCTATTTGTCACTTTCTTATCGTATTTTGTTTTTTTTTGGGAAGGGGTGTCCAAGTTGATGCATTTTTTGATCTTTGTGGTCCACTTTTTAGGAATCATGGATTTCATCTGAAAAATTTCATTTTATTGATTTATCATCTTTGATATAATTGACTAAATTTGTTTATGTTGCATTTAATAATTTTATCTCTAATATGGTTGGCTTGGATTATTTATGTAGCATGAGAATGATTTAAATACAAAAAATTAATTATTTTGAACATGATTGATCTAGAATGGATAAAATCTTATATGCGGTTCTATAACTCACTAATTAATCTACTTTAGATACATTATTATTAAAATGAAAGGCAGTACAAATTCCGATGAGTCAACACGAACTCAGAGATTTTGGTCATGGATAAGTCTGCCTTAAACTTGAAAACAATTTAGTATAACACAACCTGACCCGTTTTATAGGTATACTTATTATTATTAACACTAATAAGCAATACTAATAACTATAGGTTACACTAATAAGCCCATTTATGAAAGATAGGTAGATATATTATTCAAGATGATTTAATGACCTTGATCAACCAAACATGTTAAATTAATAAGATAACTAGATTTGATCCTCGGGCGTTGCCCCTAATAATTTGATAAATTTCATTTTAAGACTTCTTTAATTTGTTTTGCTATTTTTATCAAAATTTAAAATATTCTATTTATATATATATATTAATTTAATTTAATTTTGTAACAAATCGAAACTTTAAGTGAACAAATAGGAATATTATATTATTATGAGATATTTACAATAGATAACCATGAAATATTTTAAAATTGCGATAAAAAGTTTGAAATAATTGCGAATATAATGTGGATATAATATGTTTGTTGATAAAAAAGATTGAATATATGTTTTTACTCTTGAACTATTGAACATATGATTTCAAAAGAAACTTAATGGACCCAAATAAAAGATCAATTGTGATATCGACAAATAGATAAAATGAACATGAAATTATCATAAAAATATATATTCATTATTATCCATTTTTCACATATTTTATTTATCATACGTAGAAAAGGAATTAATAATGTTACTGAGTTATTACTTTTTTGCATGATATACATGATATATTAGATTGTTGCGGAAAAGTACTCAATAATGACATATAGGTTGAACACATTTTTTACTATTAAAAACTAATTCCCAAGCTAAATGTAGTGTCAAATGATAGGTACTTTACTAAATAAATTTTTTTAAAGACAAAGTTTTATATACATTCTACGTACAGTAATCAATGTATAACGGGTTAGTTTGAGGTAACACTTTTTTGTTTTCAAGTTACTATAAAATCAACTCAAGTTATACTATGTTAAGTTCGGGTTACACTTTTTTGAGTTCTAGTTACCTTAAATTCACTTCAAATTACGATGCACTTTCTTACATTCTAATGCTAAAAACCCAATTTTAATGAATAAATATAGCTTATTATGTCATATATATAATTTATCTGTTCAAGATATTCAATTAAATTTCAATGATTTTAAAGTTAGTGAAAGTTTAATTTCAGTTACCAAAAAGCTAGTTCAAGTTAGTCGTTGTACAGTATACCAAGTGTATGTAATATTCTTTCTTTTTTAAATAATAATTATTTTTAATTTTTGGGTTTTGTTAAATAGTTTTCAACTAGGAAAAATTGTCAGTTACCACATTTTTAAAACTTTTTTTGTCACTTACCACCTTTTTAAAAAAAATTTGTCAGTTACCACCTTTAAATTTTTTTTTTATTAATGATGACCTCAGGCGAAAAAATTCGGTTTGACTATCGGAATTAGCATTGACTTCTATTTGCACCCTCTTGCACTTCCCTCCTTATTTTCCCTCCAATTTCTAACCTAAACCGCTCACTCCATCCTCTTATAAAATCAACCCTAAATTATAACAAAAACCCTCTTCTCACTCTTTCTTCTTCGATCTCCAAATCAACTCAATTTTGTTTGGTAAAGTTTGATTTTGTTTTCCTTTAAATTCACAGATTGTGTAACTGATCTTCTTCTTCTGATTCGCAGTTGCCATTGATGAACCATTTACAGAAAAGAAAACCCAAAATCAGCTTGAGTGAGTCAAAAAAATGTGAACTAAAGAACAACTCGCAAACGAAAATGATGAAGTTTGATGAAATTTACCTACCCTTTATGGATTAAAGCACAATTAATAGAGTCTTTGATTCCCATTTGCACAGCATAAATTTTTTTGGCAGTATAATTTTTTTTTTTAAAGCTGAAATGATTGGTAGGTTGAATTTGATTTTGAATTAATGTTGAGTGAGTAAAATAAGTGAAGATGGGAGGATGGGGTATAAATATCAAAATATTTATTAACATAACCTTTTTTAATCGAGTCAAAGGCTAATTCTGACAGTCAAACCGAAATTTTTCGCCTGAGGTCATCATTAACAAATTTTTTTTTTAAAAGGTGGTAACTGACAATTTTTTTTAAAAGGTGGTAAGTTCAAAAAACAAGTTTTAAAAAGTTAAATTAATAGTAAGACGGTCTAATGTAAAACTTGGTTAGGTTAATTAAACAAAATATTTAAAAAAATACTTAAACAAAATCTTTTACAAAATCCAGTAGAGCTAAGCACCTTCTCTTCATTCTCTCTCTTCTCACACTGAAATTCGTGTGTTAATGTTTTCCGCCACTTTCATCGCATTTCTTTTGCCCTAAAATCGCAGCAATCATCTTCTTCTTTGATCAAAGGTAATCCTTTTAATCCCCAATTATCCTAATTAAAAATAAAATATGGTTTCTTCTAACTTTGAATGCAAATAGTATCTGATTATTTGCATGAAATCTTTTGTATGCTTTTGATTTTTGTGCTTATGTTGGAGTTGAAACTCATGATTTTAGCTATCTTTTGCTTTATTTCTTTTGAATTTTATTTTCAATTACTAATTTGGTTTCTGGGGTTTAGGGTTTTTTCATCCACTGATTATTAAAGTTGTAATTTTTTTTCCCAATTTATGTTAATGAGTGTTGTTTATGTCATTTAAATATTTCCCCATTATTGTTAATAACCTCAAATTAGTAGGGAAGCTCTTTTTTATTTTTATTTTTTTTTTGTTTCTGTGATTTTTTAAATTTTTTTTATTATAATTTTTTTTATTTTATTTTTTGCTTGCTTTTGTAGCTGTATTGAGACATAGTTGTTGTTTAGCCTCAAGGTTGAGTTTTTGATTATGGGTTTAATCTAGAATTTGAAGGCAGTAAAAGGGTTTTTTTGTTTAGGTGCATTTTAGTGGAGATTGATTGAATTGTAAGATGGTTTTAGTGATTGTTGAGGAGTTCATCAAATTGTTTACATGCAGCATTATAATTTATAAACCTCTTTTGTTTTGTGTCGTTCCTTTTCAGTCGCGCTTTAGTCGTACCTAGGATGTGATGGTTTGATGGGTGACTAAGCTAGCCAAAGGCTGAAATGTATTGTGTGTTTGTGAGAATTACCTGTGTGAATTGTGAGTGATTGTTAATTTGAGTCAGCAGCTCAATGCAACATTAATATGTTTAGTAGTTTGAAGGGAGGGGATTGGGGTACTTTTTGATACCGATTTAAGCGAGCAACAAGAGTGAATTTTGTGTGTGATGTGGATTTTTTCTATTAAGCTTTGCTTATTTAAGCGAGCAACAAGAGTGAATTTTGTGTGCAATGTGGATTTTTTCTATTAAGCTTTGCTTGTGTACACAGTAGAAATATTTCAATTATGTAATACTTCGTAGTGATTATGTGACAGATTTTGAAAAGTTGGGTATGTTCATTCATCTAAAAGCGGCAGTATTGTAGTCATCCCAAAGTAGTTCATATGACAGCTTTTATGGGCTGTAATCTTTAATGGTGATCAATTCTTTTGGGGCTTGAGTTTTCTCTGTGCACAAGAGAACAAAAGTAATGTTGGTGACCCTAGAGTCCTTTATGAGTTGGTAATAGCCTCAAAAGTGTTGTAATGTTGATTTAATGTTGATTTAATGTAATGGAACTAGTCTTACATTGACGGATGCTAGCATTAAGCATTCTTCACCTAACTAAATGTAAAAATCATAAACTTTATCCTGTGAATCTAGAGATATGGCTATTGTGGTATGTTATCTTGGGAATTAAATTTAATCACACTTTAATTATATATATAAAAAGAAAAAAAAAACAAAAACAAAAAACAAAAAACTGCACGATGCTTGTTCTTGGGAATTTTAGTAGGTTTGACCAAGTTTCCTATTTTCCTTTTCTTAAAAAATTGACATGTTGCTACTGTACAAGAATTAATGCAAATTTGGATTTTGACTCACTCAAGTAAGTAAAGGGAGAGAATAACCGTTTAAGATGGATGGGACGTATAAGTCGGAGACCAAGTAACACACTAGTAAGAAGACTAGAAGAGTGGCAAATAGGTTGGACGGAGGAGAGGTAGAGGACGACCTAAGCAAACTTGGATGAGGGTTCTTGGAGCTTCAATAGAGCTAAACAAAAAAGAATGGAGAGATAGGATATCTGCAGATGAGTCTTGCTAGTCCTCTTATTGATTCATGTCTAGTCCACCTCAAGAACAAAGACTTTGTGAAGAGCATAGGAAGATATTGGGTTATAACTATATAAATAGAGCAGATGATGGCGAAGAAATTATGAAAGTTTAGGGGAGTTTACTTTTTTCCTTTTTTAATTAGGAAGAAAAAAAGCCTCTCGAAAGTTTGTACCTACCTTATGTTGCTAGTGTTTTGCAGAAATAGCTACCATTATCATTTTGTCTTGCATTACATCTTTTAATCTCCCATCCAAATCCTGACCAATTATGACTTTTCTTAGCATTTTGCCCAGGCAGAAATTTAGCTTTAATAGGTTCAGGATTTTGTTTTCTGCAAAACCCCTGGTAGTTAATAAGTCTGTAATATGTCAATGGTAGATATGTTTTGTGTTTTGTCCCAGGTGTTTCTAATAATGATAAAATACTTGCTATTCGCTTTCATTTTGTTAAAGACATAAAGCTTATGCTTTTGATATTATTCCAGACTGAGGTAATATGGCCAAGAAAAAAAACCCTCATGTGTTTTTTGATGTATCACTTGGTGGAGAACCTATCCAAAGAATAGTCATTGAGGTAACTAGAAATTTTATTACGATTTTTTTGCTCCTTTTTAGTCGTATTATGCTACAAGCTTTCCCTGCTGTATGATTCTTACATGCTTTCTTTGAGCATGCAGCTTTTCGCAGATGTTGTTCCTAAAACAGCTGAAAACTTCCGATCACTCTGCACAGGTGACTCTTCTTCTTTACAAAAACCCTTGTTTTAGGTTGTTTGTAAAACTTGCATCTGTAGTTGATTGCAACTCATTCTGCAAACATTGATATACAGTTTGTTCACTTTTTAGTTGTACAATACAGAAGTGTCCTCTATCTTCCACAGCTATTGTAATAACATGTCTTTGTGTGTTGTTGATCTGTCTCAGGTGAGAAAGGTGTTGGAACATCTACTGGAAAACCTCTACACTTCAAGGGATCAAACTTCCACCGCATAATCAAAGGTTTTATGGCGCAAGTAAGTCCTTAGGTTTTCTACGATATACCTTTGTGCTTTCTTTCATAGGTCTGCTGACTGCTTAGGTGGAGTTTGTGGTGATTTTGATTTTGATCTGTTTATGTAGGGTATATGCATGAATACTGCATTTTAGTTGGCTTTGCCTTTATGTTGGTAGCTGAACTAGAAAGATTACTTTTTATTGCATGTACAATGTTCGGCTGTACTCGTAAGCTATTCTTGTGCAGTCTTTTTGTTAAAATTATTGTCATCGTGAGACTCATAGCTGTGTGGTGTTCTCTCTCAGCCTATCTCTTGCTTCCCTCAAGAACTTCTGTTTAATTTCTACTCATTTCAAGACTAGTGGAGTTTTCTTTCCTGGCTGAATATGCTGTGTGATTTGCTGATTCCCTCTAGAGAATAGGAGTTACATTAACTGCTTGAAATTGTAGCACATTAATGTAGGTTGCATTTTACAGATCGTGAAATAACCCGTATGGTTATGATAGTATTGAATATTCTGAAGACGGTGAAGTTTTGGAGTTTTGGTTTCCGCTTCAATAAGATGGTTTTAGTGAATTATATGACACCTTACCATAATAGGCTTGTGTTCTTTGCTTCTCCTTCCCTCCTTTCTCTAGTTTGGTTTGCAACTTTGTTATAGGGAGATATGGAGACTTTCAAAGTCCTTTTTTTGGGCCAATTTAGAAGCATTAACATCAATTTGAGATATTATGTTGTCGCTTACATTCATGCTTGTTATATATGCTCGAATTGTAATTTTGTGTTGGTTGCTGAATGCTTCTGCATTACACTTTGAAACTACTATCCAAGATAAATATTTGACCATTTTGCTTATTGAACAGGGAGGTGATTTTTCAAAGGGAGATGGTACTGTCTATTCTTCTATTGAATCAATTACTTAAATTTTTAATGATGCAGATATCTGTTTAACTTATGTTCATGCTCAGATGTAAGGAACAAAATTTTACTGCTTTGCAGGCACTGGTGGAGAAAGTATATATGGAGGCAAGTTTGCAGGTAGGATTTGTATTAGTTACTTGATGTTAGTGATTGCCTTAGGTGTTGATTGTATGATAATCAGTTTTTTTTTTCATACAGACGAAAATTTTAAATTGGAGCATGATGGACCTGGATATCTCTCAATGGCAAACTGTGGCCGCAATACCAATGGATCCCAGTTCTTTATAACCTTCAAGCGTACACCTCATCTAGATGGGTAATGGCAGCTATTTTCTCTGTTCCATCAAATGTTATTATGATTGTCAATATACATCACATTTGCAGTTTTGCACCAATACATTGTCCATTTAATATTTGAATTCAATACATGATGGATGTCTGATCTATCATTTCGCAGGAAGCATGTTGTCTTTGGAAAGGTTGTAGAGGGAATGGATATTGTGAAGAAAATGGAGCAGCTTGGAACTTCTGATGGACGACCTACTAAACAAGTCAAAATAGTTGATTGTGGTGAAGTTTCCTCGGACAAAAAAGAAGTTGCTGTTAGGCCAGAGAAAGGTGAGATTAGGAATACGCTATTATAACTTATAAGCTGTAATATGAGGTTACCTGTTTTATTGTTTCATTTGTTTGCTCAAGGTCAACTTGATGCTGTTTTGGGGTTTTTCTTTTAGGGAAAGTCAAAAAAATCAAGAAAAATTCGAACTCTGATGATAGTTCAGATAGAAAAGCAAGAGGACGGCGTAAGAGGTCATCAAAAAATAGTAGAAGGAAAAGGAGGAGATACTCTTCATCAGACTCATACACCAGCTCATCGTCGGAGTCTGATTCAGATTCTTATACTTCAGACTCAGAATCATCTGGTTCAGAGTCAGATACCTCTTTATCTGACTCCAGTTCGTCCAGTGATGGGAGGCGCCGGAAGAGGAAGAGATCTGCTAAAGCCCTTAAGCGAGTGCAAAGAAAGAGTGGGGGGAGCAGAAAGAAAAATCCACGTAATGGGAAAAAATCTAGACACAAGTCTAAACGGTGTGTTTAAAATAAGCTGTCTCTTGTTATTATTTATTTATTATTTTATTTTTATTTTTACTTCCTGTGCAATTTCCAAACCTTTTGTGTTTGCTTGTAGGAATTCTGGAAGTTCAAGTGCCAGTGAAAGCGAAACTACTAGCAGCGAAAGTGGCTCTGAGAATGAGAAGTCTAAACATCGTGATTCTTCCAGTAAGATGAGATCATTGCCAACATCCGTATATTGTTTTGATATGAAACTTGGGATTCTGCATTACTGTTACTGGCTGTGTCAATTCTCATTTTAGCAATTCTCATTCCATCAAATTCCAAATATACAACAAAAAACCCTAGTCCCAAAATAATGTGGGGTCTCCTAGACATGAATCAATAAGAGGAATTGTAATGTATATATATGAGGATGTTTAAGTTTGTAACTTTTGCATCTTTCTTTCATGTTTACGGAGAGGTCATGTGTCGTGTGTTAATGTTCTTCTCACTTTAATTGCTTGATAATGTTCCAGAGTCAAAGAAAAGATCTTCTGCAACTGCTGAGCTGCTGCAGAAAGCCCCTGCGCAGAAAGCAGTGGACTCAATAGAGCCGGAAGGTGAAATTTCTCAGAAATTGCAACTTGACTCAAACAATTCAAATGGCAGGGAAACTAAATCTGAAAAGGCTATGGAATCACCTCGTTCTGATGAAGGGAGGGAGATATCTAGGTCAGTTTTTGAAAAAAAACTTGCATCCCATTTTTATGCTTTTACGTCTCGTGGGATTTTATTACAATTTATCTTTTACGAATTGAGTTTTTTATTTTTGGATATGTACTTGGAAGTTGTTCCAAGTTTGTGGTTTGGATAAATTTACTTTAGATGTTTATCTCCCCAGGGGCCATTATACTAGTCCTAAAAAAAGTCGAGAAGTTAGTTTGAAGAGAAATGATAGTCTAAGCCCTGGTAAAGAGCGAAATAGAACTCCTGAGCCACAGCACAAGAATATTGTTCCTGCTGAGGAGCCTGCTCCACCTGCTTCTGCTGAAGGTCAAGAGATTTCTAAAAGTACTGATGAAAATGGCGAAACTAAGCGCGTTAGAAAGGGAAGAGGGTTCACTGAGAAATTCTCCTTTGCCCGCCGATACAGGACTCCATCTCCAGAGCGCTCACCTCGTAGGCCATTCAACTATGGTGCTAGGAATTATAATGACAGGAATCGTGATAGGTATTATCTTGGAATTTTTCTTGGGAACTTGAATTGATAAGGCAGATCTTGTCAAGTTGTTGATTAACGATTTCTTGTTTGTCACAGGTTTTCAAGCTATAGAGGTTATTCAGATCGGTCACCCCGTCGTCACTATAGGAGCCCTCCAAGAAGAAGATCCCCAAGGTTTTTTCCTCTCTATGTTCTCTTTTTAGAGGTTTGGATGGTAAGTTTATATGAACTCAAAACTATATTGGCATTTTTTGATTCAGGAGGAGTCGAAGTCGCTCCCACAGTCCAGGTGATAATCGTGGGACCAGACGGGATCGAAGCCGAAGTCCAGTTCGTGGGTCCAGTCCGAAGGAGAAACGACCAATAATTAGTGATAGGTTGCGATCTCGTCTTGGCCCCAAAGCAGATGATCGGCGTTCTCCAGTAAAAGCAAGGTCAAGATCAAGGTCCAGGGGACGGCGTAGTTCTTCTCGCTCAAGCTCACCTGATGCTGGTTCACAGAAGCACCGGAAGAGAGTATCTGCATCTCCTACCAAGTCACTCTCAAGCTCACCTGTCGGGCAGAAAGGTCTGGTTGCTTATGGAGATGCTAGCCCTGATGCCATATCTACATAGACTTTGGGGAAGGATTAAGTGTATGCCTTTTGGCCCGGCTTTCCATATTTGTCTTATTATAGGAGAGTGGGTTAACCCTGCACTTGTGATGCTTTTTTTTCAAAAGTTTTAAAGTTTAGCATCTTTTAGAAAGATTTTCGGACGTAAATAGTTTTGTTGAAGACTTGGTCCCTCATTTGCACCAAAAAAAGAAAAAACAAGATTTTCCGCATAACAACTAAAGAAGTAGCATCTTGTAGCTGTTTGGGACATGTCAAATATTGGCTAGTTCTTGGCCTGCATTTTCATCTTATTCCAGGGAAGATGGTGGATGTGATTTAGCAGTCCTTGGTAAATTAATGAGTGCTGTTTTTTTCTTTAGCCCCGAGTCGTGAGGATTAAGTACTTGCGTCTAAAGCTGTTATACTAATGTGAGCTATGCTTGTCTTATTCATTAGTTTGCTCTTGTACTTGCCTTAAGTAGTCATGCTAGCATTTTTTCCAATGTTGGAGTAAAATCTAGAATTCTTGACTAAAAAAGTGTGGCTCTTAAAGTACCTTTTGTGATCACTTAAATTAGAAAACGACTTTGGTAAGGATATCAAAGGGGCTTATTTTCAAAGGGGATTCTGTTTGTATTTTAATCTCTAATTCGCTATGATGGCCATTTTGAATTTTGCAGACGATAAAAATAAATTAAATTTTAAAGGTATTATCTGCATTTTATACTATAAAATAAAATGTTGTTTGGGGATGTACTAGTTAAATGAAGGGTAGTGAGAAAGAGATTAGCATTAGGAGATGTTATCATGCTAAAACACCAAGCCAAGGATGAGGATGGGTTCTGTATGCCCCATGGGTGATAGGACGAGGATGAATGGTTAAAATTTCAGGAAGGGTTTTTGGCAAGGATGGAAAAGGGTTTCGTTTGGCAAATTTTCGTAACTAGTTTTTACAATTTCGTGCAAAATGCTGAACTTCTAGAATCTTGGATAAGTATGAGTGGAAGCTTGAATCCCAAGCTAATGTAGTAGCACTGCCTTAAAATCACAATCAAACAAGAACTACCTACACTACTAAACAGAACTTAACACACAAGTTATAGCAACTCAGTAACTCACATTTTCAAATAGTAATGAATAGAAAAAATGGAGAAAAATTAGTCCCCAGCTAAACTTGTTGAATGTACAAGTACTCCAAGTGAAATTTGATCAATTTGTAAATGGTCGTCACACCGATAGTTCTAGAAGCCAAACTCGTCATGATGTGCAATGTGCGAGCACTTTTTTCTACCCAAACGGCACACTAAAAAGATTACTCCAAAAGCATCACAATCATCTATAACCGACTTGCTTTCAAATGCACCTCTTTGATCTTTATGCTGCCATACATTTGCAAACTATTACAGCAATAGACAGCAAAATTGCAAAAAACAGAAGAAACAAAATACTAAGTACTGAATTACAATGAAATGCATAATTTTTCCAGCTACCTACTTCAAAATGTAATGAATTTGCCCAACTGTTTCCAGAAACTCTAATTTACATAGACTACCAATAGAATCTACATATTTTATTATATGTTGACGATGTAAAATCAACCTCAGCTCAAGAACACCTTCGACATTTGAATTCTCAAGCTCTCTTATTGTTGTGATGCTTTATATCTCCCACCCCTTGGGAAATATTTTGTCTTTGATCCACATGTAAATCGGAACTAGTACAAAGTACGTTGATGCCAGTGCTCCGAGGAGGAAACGGTAGAGAAACACATGTGGCTTCACTGGTTTTGAGACATCTTCTGCTTTTGGGCCAAGCTACACCACCAAAACAGTTAAATTACAGTCAAAGTCTGAGATTCTGCACTTCTACCAGAGTAATCATTTGGGTTAAGCAATCAAGCTCTTTAATATATACTTGAGCCCTTGTGCTAGGCACAGGTATGTGTCTTAGGGTTATACTCTATGTTTAAGAATGAAGGGGTGATGTCACGATGTCAAGAATCTGACACAATGGTTAAGGTAAAAGGGAGTCTTAATGACATACATCTAACATATGCATAAGAATTTGCAGGGAAATAAACTAGTGAGATATCCCCTAGACAACAAGAAATTTACAAAAAAAATTTTAACATCAACACTCAACATACAACCTGCCTCGATATGAGAGTATAATATGAATTCATGAACATAACTGCTTACCTTTGACATGAACAATCTTAAAGCCGAAACTAATTCCAGACGTGTCTTATCCTTAAAAGTATAACAGATGATAGTCTAGCAACTCAGCAACTTTTAAATTGTAAGAAAAGCAACAACCAAATGGGAATTTGCAAGAGATAAACAAGCTTCAAATCTACTTCAATGTATATGTATAATTTCAAGAATAGGAAGCCAAGTTACCTGCAGGGGAGAATCTCCAGAGGCAGGCTTGACACCAGTTACAGAACAGCCCATGATGAGGCCATGACGTCGAACCCCACGGTACCACTTAGGGCCAATTCTTTTAAGTTGAACATCCTTAAATCCAGCTTTTGTAAACCATTCAATGTACTCTTCCTCCTTAGGGAAGAGCATCCAGACATCCGCAAAGAAGCGAGAGAGCCAAAATGTTGGATAAACTGGACCAATCAAGCACGCTTTACCTCCCAATTTCAGCACTCTGTAAGCTTCCCTTATGCCTCGTTGTGGGTCAGGCCAGTACTCAATGCTGATAAAAATGAACAACCAAGCAGCACCATATAAATTAACTCACGTTTTCTACTGCCCCTGCCCCTGCCCCTCCCCAACACACACACGCACACACATGATTGTATATTCCTAATACAGCTGGCCTGCTTATAATAAATTAAAAATTCTCCTAAAAAACTCAGCAATTCCTCGCGTCAATTCATGTCTAATCGACCCCAAAGCTTAGTTACATCACTAAAATGCACATTATAGACACCCAAAACACAATTAACCAATATGAAACAACACAAATTAAAATCCAAAAACAAAACGGATACTACCTTCCAGCAGAAACATAACGATCAGCATAATCAGTAGAAAAAGGAAGATCCTCAGCATCACCTTCAATAATCCTACACTCTTTCAACTCCTCTTTTTCTTTCGCCTTAGCAAGCTGGTGTGGTGATTGGTCTAAAATCGTAACATTCTTAGCATCAACATGTTTAACAATTCCCAAAGTAGTAAACCCAGTACCACCACCAACATCAACAACAAGCATATCCCTGTTATTCAAATCAGCAGGCTCAAGTGCATCTTCCCTCATATCCTCGGTCCAATGACCAGGGTTTATAATATGGTCATATACAATTGATAAAAAACGGTAAAACCAAAATGCTTCTTGCTTGTGTTGGATGAACCGTGGTTGGGAACTTGGGCGCGGTGTTGTGGAGACGGTACATTTTGGGGTTAGGGTGGTGTAGGTACGACGTAGGGTTAGCTGGTTTGGCTTGATGGGGTTGAATGTGAGGGTGGATGGTGTGAATGAGAGTTTGGATTTAGGGGTTGTGTGGTGGTGGTGGTTGGATAATAGGGTGAATTTGTCGGCGCTGTTGAGCATAGAACAAGTTGCCATTTGAAAATTTTGATTTCAATTGTAAAAGATATGATATGGAAATTTTGAGAGGGAGGGGGTTTTGAGAATCGGTGATGAGGGGATGGAATTGGGGGGTTTTGTTTGATGAGGGAAAGATAGGAAAGGGACAAAATGAGGGTTAGGGAAGGAGGGAGAGAGAGAGAGAGAGTGAGGTGAGAAATGAGCTCCACTTAAATTTTGGTACAAGGGGTGTAGTACCATAGTGAAATTAGTGATAGATAGATAGTGTTTTATGGTCTGAAATGAAGGAGAAGGGCGTTTTTTTTTTTTTTTTTTT
>PYUH01000384.1:624469-660741 GCA_016808085.1 Suaeda aralocaspica
CTTACGACATTTGAATTTCAAGCTCTCTTATTGTGTGATGCTTTATATCTCCCACCCCTTGGGAATATTGTCTTTGATCCACATGTAAATCGGAACTAGTACAAAGTACGTTGATGCCAGTGCTCCGAGGAGGAAACGGTAGAGAAACACATGTGGCTTCACTGGTTTTGAGACATCTTCTGCTTTTGGGCCAAGCTACACCACCAAAACAGTTAAATTACAGTCAAGTCTGAGATTCTGCACTTCTACCAGAGTAATCATTTGGGTTAAGCAATCAAGCTCTTTAATATATACTTGAGCCCTTGTGCTAGGCACAGTATGTGTCTTAGGGTTATACGTTTAAGAATGAAGGGGTGATGTCACGATGTCAAGAATCTGACACAATGGTTAAGGTAAAGGGAGTCTTAATGACATACATCTAACATATGCATAAGAATTTGCAGGGAATAAACTAGTGAGATATCCCCTAGACAAAAGAAATTTACAAAAAAAATTTTAACATCAACACTCAACATACAACCTGCCTCGATATGAGAGATAATATGAATTCATGAACAAACTGCTTACCTTGACATGAACAATCTTAAAGCCGAAACTAATTCCAGACGTGTCTTATCCTTAAAAGTATAACAGATGATAGTCTAGCAACTCAGCAACTTTAAATGTAAGAAAAGCAACAACCAAATGGGAATTTGCAAGAGATAAACAAGCTTCAAATCTACTTCAATGTATATGTATAATTTCAAGAATAGGAAGCCAAGTTACCTGCAGGGAGAATCTCCAGAGGCAGGCTTGACACCAGTTACAGAACAGCCCATGATGAGGCCATGACGTCGAACCCCACGGTACCACTTAGGGCCAATTCTTTTAAGTTGAACATCCTTAAATCCAGCTTTTGTAACCATTCAATGTACTCTTCCTCCTTAGGGAAGAGATCCAGACATCCGCAAAGAAGCGAGAGAGCCAAAATGTTGGATAAACTGGACCAATCAAGCACGCTTTACCTCCCAATTTCAGCACTCTGTAGATTCCCTTATGCCTCGTTGTGGGTCAGGCCAGTACTCAATGCTGATAAAAATGAACAACCAAGCAGCACCATATAAATTAACTCACGTTTTCTACCCTGCCCCCCCCTCCCCTCCCAACACACACACGCACACACATGATTGTATATTCCTAATACAGCTGGCCTGCTTATAATAAATTAAAATTCTCTCAAAACTCAGCAATTCCTCGCGTCAATTCATGTCTAATCGACCCCAAAGCTAGTTACATCACTAAAATGCACATTATAGACACCCAAAACACAATTAACCAATATGAAACAACACAAATTAAAATCCAAAAACAAAACGGATACTACTTCCAGCAGAAACATAACGATCAGCATAATCAGTAGAAAAGGAAGATCCTCAGCATCACCTTCAATAATCCTACACTTTTCAACTCCTCTTTTTCTTTCGCCTTAGCAAGCTGGTGTGGTGATTGGTCTAAAATCGTAACATCTTAGCATCAACATGTTTACAATTCCCAAAGTAGTAAACCCAGTACCACACCAACATCAACAACAAGCATATCCCTGTTATTCAAATCAGCAGGCTCAAGTGCATTTCCCTCATATCCTCGGTCCAATGACCAGGGTTTATAATATGGTCATTACAATTGATAAAAACGGTAAAACCAAAATGCTTCTTGCTTGTGTTGGATGAACCGTGGTTGGGAACTTGGGCGCGGTGTTGTGGAGACGGTACATTTTGGGGTAGGGTGGTGTAGGTACGACGTAGGGTTAGTGGTTTGGCTTGATGGGTGAATGTGAGGGTGGATGGTGTGAATGAGAGTTGGATTTAGGGGTTGTGTGGTGGTGTGGTTGGAATAGGGTGAATTTGTCGGCGCTGTTGAGCATAGAAACAAGTTGCCATTTGAAAATTTTGATTTCAATTGTAAAGATATGATATGGAATTTTGAGAGGGAGGGGGTTTTGAGAATCGGTGATGAGGGGATGGAATGGGGGGTTTTGTTTGATGAGGAAAGATAGGAAAGGGACAAAATGAGGGTTAGGGAAGGAGGAGAGAGGAGAGAGAGAGTGAGTGAGAATGAGCTCCACTTAAATTTTGGTACAAGGGGTGTAGTACCATAGTGAAATTAGTGATAGATAGATAGTGTTTTATGGTCTGAAATGAGGAGAAGGGCGTTTTTTTTTTTTTTTTTTTTGGGTATCACTTTCTTGTTTGTGAATTGACATTTGGCACTTCTATTAATTTCAAAAACGATACACTGCTACTTCTGCGAACGTAGAGGCGCAATGACGATGTAATACAGTGGTATTAAAATATTATAGTTTAAGGAGTGTTTAAATATAATTAAGCATTCTCTAGAATTTGTTTTCCATACTAATTTTGAAAAAAAAATGATATTATAGAATTGAGTCGAAATTAGAGATAGTATTTGTATATTGAGCATTTGACATAGAAATGAATGCCGCCAAATAGATTTCATTGTCTAAAATAGATCATTAATGAGATTCTCAAACAACGAGTATTTATATAGTAGTATTGGATAACAAATATTGGACTCTGTATTTGGCAATTCTCAGTAATAGTAGGTATGCCCAATCTATTGGTTTTTTTACATCATCGTTGCGCGTCGGCGGTACATAATTTTTAATGATATATTATGTTTTAAGAGTAAGGTGTGCCTAAATTATAATTTTGTTGGCTACATCATAAAACAATTTTATTAAAATTTAACCATAAAGTGTTGGCTCAAGTGATTGATGCGGCTTAAGAGAGGTCTCGAATTTAAGTGTCATTAAATATGTACAAAAAATTGAATAAAAATAGTTGAAAACATTTTCCAACAAAAGTGAGAGGATCAAAAAAAAATTCTCTCAAAATTGTAGTAATTGCTTGTCATTTAACCAATGAAAAATGCTAAACATATATTATGATTTTGTTTGCTACATCATAAAACAATTTTATTAAAAATTTAACCTAAAGAGTGGCCAAGTGATGTGCGGATTAAGAGAGGTCTCGAATTTAAGTGTCATTAAATATGTACAAAAAATTGAATAAAAACAGTTGAAAACATTTTCCAACAAAAGTGAGAGGATCCAAAAAAACTTCTCTCAAAGTTGTAGTAATTGCTTGTCAATTTAACCAATGAAAAATGCTAAACATATATTATGATTTTGTTTGCTACATCATAAAACAATTTTATTAAAAATTTAACCTTAAAGAGTTGGCTCAAGTGATTGATGCGGCTTAAGAGAGGTCTCGAATTTGAGTGTCATTAAATATGTAAAAAAAAAAAATGAATAAAAATAGTTGAAAACATTTATCAACAAAAGTGAGAGGATCCAAAAAAATTTCTCTCAAAGTTGTAGTAATTGCTTGTCAATTTAACCAATGAAAAATGCTAAACATATAACTTGTTTTTCCATGCTACAAAACAATGGAAAAGTTCCATGATTACATCAAACTCAGTTCACCATTTTGAGTCTATGGAAAACTATTTTTACTTGAAAATATTTTACCATCTACCAAACAAAGCTTATATAGTAGTATATACATGATAGCAATTAGTTTATCAAAGCTAAACATCTGATTTTTGGCACAAAAATTTTGAAACTAAGGCTTTGTTCTCGTCAACTTATTCTTGTTTATCTAAATTGATTTTTGTTGATTCGAACTCATTTTTGCTTAACTAAACTTATTTTTACTTATTTGAACTTATTGAATGAAATCAATAATAATTTATTGATGATTAAAACTGATTTTTGTTAAACAAAAATATTTTTACTGATCTAAACTTATTTTTAAAAATAATGACAACATAAGCTAATTCTATTTCTCCGTGTAAGTCCAGGCAGTAAATGGGCCAACGTACTCTAACGTAAAGTTGTTGAAAAACTCAGTTAAAGTCTTTGTTTGAATTCACAAAATTTCATCATGAAATTGGTTGTCAATGTCAAATAGCCTTACAAGTTACAACAAACACCTTATTGGAGTTATGTTGGTTCCTGATCTTGTGGGCCGAAGACAGTACAAATATACAATGACTCTATTGATTTGGAAATTTGGATCAATCAGCCCTCTGGAATACCTAACATTTCCGGTATTGGACCATATCGGTGTCTTTTGAAATCAAAATTGGGCTTGCAAAAAAGGCTTGGGCCATTCTTTGTTTTTGGAAGTAAACATTGGGCCTTTCTTAGCTAGTCTCATCAATATCATTTTCATTTACAATTTTTTTTTTTTTTGAAGTGAAAAATAAGAAAGTTTTTATGCAGTATACATATGAACTTGTCTCTGTATGATATATTGATTTAAGATACTGCATTTGTTTCTAATTAATTGCAATACTTGAACATTTGATGTGAGACATAAAATAGTCAAGTGCTGCAATTAATTGGAAACAGATTTAATAATAATAAATGAATGAATTATCCATCTACTAAACTGTTCCAGTCTTAGACTATAAAGACTGATGAATGATAATTGAGTTAGCTACAATTAAAACGAATTGTTAGTTAAGTCGTGTGTTTGCGTCATTGATTCTAATGTTCAAAAGGCATGACCTAAACCCGGTAATATTCTTTATTAGAATTCAATTTTGTTTGTTGTGTGACTAAATGACTATTTTCCATGTTATAAAATTTTTGTAGAAGTGTGTTGGATCGGTTACTCTATTTATTGACTAATTTCATAAAATAGGTAATGTGGTGTCAAATTATTTCCGTTTGCGGTTTACCTGATGTTAGATGTCTTCATCATCAACTCAAGTTTGTTGATTTCATTAGAACGATTCTCATCACTCTTTTTCTTAGGGTGTGTTTTTTTCACAGGATTATAATTCCGTTCTATTCCAATCCCTTACAATCCATTCTATTTAATTTTGATCCATTTCATTTCATTCTCATCTCACCTAATTTGGAGAGGAGAATACGTACACCATTAGTCACAACTCATAGATTGATTCCAATTTAATGCTTGAAATGACAATAGATTAATTTCTTCAGTTGTCCTACATTGTCACAAAATCACACAGAAGATCATTAATTTGTACTATACTAAGTATTTATTTAAACCTACCAACATGTAAATAAAAGAAACTACGTACTCAACCTCTGATCAAAAGTCATTATTGGGTTAGAATTCTTAACAAGAAAATAAAAACTCAAAATTTTCCGATATTATTCTGACAATTTGTTAAGATAAATTACAAAATAAAAATTTAACTTAGAATAGTACAATTAATAAAATAAAAGCCTAAACTGACACAAATGTTGCAGCACAATAGGGTAAGTACTAAGTAATTAAATTATGAAAATGTTAGTCTAAAGTATACATCAGAATTGCATCATCAAAATGCACAAATATCTATAGTCCCCCAACAAGCAAGGACTGCATATTCATGCAAATTGGTTAAGAAAATACATTATACTCCTATATTTAATTGTTTTTTTTGTTTTTTTTTTTTTCAATTAAAGAAAAACAAAACTTAAGATTAGATCATGCAATTAATTTGTACTACTAATTCATCAACTTGTGAGTCCAAGTTACTTAGCTTAGTTATAAAATACACTCTAGCAAATTAGCTATTGAGAGAGAGAGTAGGCATGTGAAGTAGGGTGGTTCCCAAGTTAATTGCCAGCCTAGAAGACCATTATTAGGCTCATTTCCTAGTTTCTATCAACAACTTACAATTTTGACAATTATATCAAAAGTTAATTAAGGAAAATAGGGGAGGAAATAATGAACGGACAATTATAAGTTAATCTTGAGTTAAAGTTGAATTGACATTACTGATTATGAACTGAGCGGATTCATTTAATTAAATTCGTATAATCTCAAAATTAAAGAGTTTAATACATATTAGAAAAATGTATATACAATGATTACACACGAATACTTAGCGAGAGAGGAGTTTTGGTACTTTGTATATTACTTTATAAGAAATTTTAGGCCCAATCGAGAGAAATCAAGAGAGCCTAGTTGAAGATGGAGCATTATGGGTATTGGATATGTGTAGATTAGATTTGATGTGCAGTTGAACTCGTCCTTTTTATTTAGCAAGATCATTCCAACCTCAACCTTTCTGGCAAAGTGTAGCCGTGTAGGTTAAGTTGATCACTTAAAATATACAAGTATGAAAGTTGAAAACAATAATAAACTTGATTTAATTATTCAGATAAGAATCAAGCATATGTATGCAAATCGTATAAATCATAAAAAAGTTGAAAACTAGTCAAAATTTTAAACAATAATTAACATGATAATCATACTTCAAAGTTCTAGTATGTAGTCGACATTATATTTGACAAAGACAACTTAACAAGTAGCTTACATACCACAAATTAAACTAATCTCCTAGAATAGTAGAATATAGATATATTTGTGCATGAGTCATAAGTGCATGCATGACTAGCTCTTTGCTTATATATCACATTGCACTCTTTGCAATTTTCTAAGTAGTAGAATATATGGAATAGAAAAATTAGTTGGTACTACGTACGTATAAGGCAATTGTTACTAGTTGTATATTCTACAAGCTAGTTGACTAATTTAATTAATCAAATGATGTGTAAAATAGAAGCATTTTTGGTATATATAGGATCATAGGGAGGAGAAATAGTGCTATATGCTCATACGAGCTTATTAATATACAAATCTTATTGAATATATATAATTCCATCAACTTGTATTCGTTGGTTAGAAACTTAATTAATTAATAATGCAACACTAGCTTGCTTAGGTACATACCAATTTGGATTTTCCTTACTAATTTGGTGCTCTATAGCTAACACTATCATCATTAGACCGTCACATAAGTGTCAAGTTCTCAACTATATGACCACAATTTGATAATTGTATTTTTCTCTTTAAGGAAAAACCTTCCAAATTGCGCATACGTGTTGAAAATACATGAAAAGAGTAAGTGTTTTAAATATATTAAGGAATTTGATAAGAATTAATTCCAAATCACCTAAAATCAGGAGGAAAATAAGTAAATCATTTAATTACTCCTCACTCCATACACTAGCATTTCTTGTACTTGTAAACTTAACAAACACGTGTAGATTGATACTATAGGAAAACTGTTACAGAGTACTTCATATTAAAATTGAGCTGGTATTTATTAGAGTAATTTTCAAAGTCTTACTTTGTTTGGTTCATTTTTAGTAAAGGAAGGGAAAAAAAAGATAAAAGGATGGGTAAAGAAAGGAAATCAACTCAGTTTTCTAATGTTTGGTTTTAGAGAGATTAATTGACAGAAATTCAATGGAATCTCATGTTTTGATTAGTATTAGTAGATGAATGAAAGAAAAAAATTATAATTAAATTAATGTTGTAAAGCCCATATTTTCACTTTCCTTCCAAATTCCTCCAATGGAGAAAGGGAAACCTAAAAAACTATGAAAATTCTATGGTGGACAATTAAAAATTTGTCCACCATACTCAAACATGGTTAAACCAATGGGAACATGACACATATTAAGCTGTATAATGTATTTTAAGTAGTATAATTTGTTTTAAGTAATTTAAATTATGTATTTTCAATATGTATTTACATGTTAGATTATGTAATTTAAGTAGTATAATTTGTTTTATGTAATTTTAAAGTATTATATAATAGCGTTCAGTATAATATCCCATATACTACATCACAATGTATAATTTTACTATTGTATTTAAGTTGTATTGCTAAAGTATATTTAATTTTACCAATACAAAATACTACATATTATATTAAAGAAAAGGAAAACTAAATATTTTAAATTAATAGGTGGCGCATTTTTATTGGTTTGACCATGTTTGACCTTAGTGGACATATTTTTAAATGCCCATCAAAGCAAGATCCAAAAAACTATTACAAGTACTACGTAATATTTTTTTTCCTTTCCTTACATTTCATTTTCTATCAAATTTTATCTACCCTGTAATTATTTAAACTAAACATGAGAAAACAACTTTTTTTTTGCCTTTCGTAATTATTTAAACAAAACATGAGAACACAACTTTTTTTTTTCCGGCTTTCCCTTCCCATCCCTTCTTCCTGAATCCCTTCTACCAAACAAGCTCAAAAACTAAACAAACTTCATGAAAGACCGACAAGCTAAGTAGATTCCGTATCCATACATTATGTAAGTAGTATTTTTATATTGTTTTGATCTAGACTTTGAGGCCCAAAACTAAACAAACTTCATGAAAAATCAAAATAGCTTAAAAGTGAATAGACGGTTTGATGAAAAGTTTGCTAAGTTAAAAAAGGTACACCATGACTAATTGACTATATGAGATCGATGTATTAATGTAAACATGAGGAGTAGAAGAAATTTTCAAGATCGAACCAATCATACATAGGAGATTAGGAGTAATATACATTATTTTTTAAGCTAATCACAACATATATATTTCACAATGCGTGTAATAAATATATGTAATATTCCCTGAAATGATCTAGTTTGGGTAAAAAAATAAACACTTAAAATTGCAACCTGTCAGCCTAGCTAGTAAATTATATTCTCCGTTATTGTAAGTAAGTAAACCAATCATGTGCAAAAGTTCTCCAACATTATATTATTGCAAACTTGTAATCTTTATTAGATTAACTGACAACATTGCCACATTGCTTACGATAACTATACATAATTATCTCATACTAATCTTACAACCTAACCTATAATTATTATTTATAATAACTAATAATAATAATAATAATCATACTTTCATATAGTTTCATATAAACATAGGCGGTTCCTTCACTATTACTGGACAAACATGCCATTTGCTGCTACTTGTTCACAGTTCATCACATTAAGTATTTTTTCACATTTCTCTTCTTTTGCTTTAGCTCAAAGGATAAGAATTCCAAATTAATTTATGATCAGATAAGAGTATAATAACAACCTTACGAAATTGATACTCCGTACATTAATCCTACGGAGTATTTAATGTAAAAATTTGAATTTTACGTGTTTATTATTAATTAATGGATAAATCCGTGTTGAAAGTTTATATCTTCTAATAAATAACCATCACAATTATATTATATACTTCGTATCAATCACTAGTTGAAGTTGGAATTATGAATATTCTATCTTAACACACTTGAATGGATCATAATCGCTATTCAAAACTTTATTGTGTGAATCTATCATTTGCTCATCAAAAACTTGTCATAAATTACATCGATTTTCTATGTACTCTAAAACTTTCTAATTCCCTAACATAAACTACGTGACAATAAATAATAATCACTAATCAGAATAAACAAATTTAGAATCACCAAAGTGGAAAATGTGCTTAGTAGCCAACTAAGGTTAAATAGTTAAATGATAAGAGTACAATTTCCTAAATATAAATAGAACAACAATGTTTTGGTCACAGATAACATTGGTTGGACCTAGGGGTGCTTATTGAGTTGAGTTGCTCGCGAGCAGCTCGTGATTGGCTCGGTCAAATCTCGACTCGATATAGCTCGACTCGAGCTCGGCTCAAGCTCGTTACTTTAACGAGTCAAGGCGAGCATATCCCAACTCGACTCGATAAGATCGTGAGCAGCTCGATAATTTTCCTAATTAATTTTTTTTATACATTAAATAATGAAAAAATAAACACTTGTAAATAGATGGAGAACTTTCCTAATTCATATGTTGTCAGTTTTTATGTATCATAAAATGGAAGTTCAATAGCTTTCATGATATAGGAAGTTGAGTAGTCGAGCTAGAATAAACAAGTTAACGAGTTGAGTGATAGTCGAGTTAACGAGTCGAGTCGAGTCGAGCTCTCGGCTAGAATGCACAATGCTAAGCAAGCTTCGAGCTAACTCGATCACGAGTTGAGCATTGTCAATCACTATCGATCACAAGTCGAGCATAACCTTATCAAGCTTATCAAGTTACGAGTCGAGCTGAGCATGACACACATAGTAATTTGAGTCGAGTCGAGCTACAGCTTGCTCGCGATTGACTCGCTCGATAAGCACCCCTAGTTGGACCTAAAAGATGAAAATTCCATTGTTCACAAAAGTGGCGGATTTAATTTGATTTAATTTATAACTTTTTGTAATATAATTTTTTTTCATCAGGAAAAAAAATAATGTTTAATAATGAGACGAATATTATAACAAATACTCACTAATATATTTATCGTGAGAGCAGTCTTCTAGGTGGTCCAACTACTAAAACCCAGAAATGGGGACGAAACAGAATCCCATATAATTAGTTCATGATAGATTCAGCATTCAGCATACTCCGGTACTCCCCCCTTCACAATATTATATTTGTTATGTATTTCGTTTAAAATGTATTTTTTGGTTTAATGCGATCTTTCTATCTATACTAACTATTCCTATTGATTATAAACTAAAACCATTAAGTTATGGTCAATTTTTTACTTTTTTAACGGAAAGACAATATAATTATCATAAATTGAAAGTCATACGATACTTACAATAAGTGTTATTAAAATTAATATACATTCTAAAATAATCAAGTAAATTTCTTCTAAAAAGAAACTATGATAATGAAACACCAAATCTAAAGTTAAAACACAGTCCTCGATTGTTTGATGAAACATTTTTTATGGGGGAGACTATCTTCCTGACATAGTTTTGTGAAAAAAATTTTTTACTTGTCCATGTAGATCGCACTTTCAATTCCAATGTCAATTGCAAAATTTTCCGACTAACAACCCATGAATCCAATCTTCCAAAAAAAAAACCCTAAAAATAAATCTTAATTTTCCACATGGGGAGAGGAGATAAGGTAGAAACAAAGACAGTTCTCTTGGTTCTAGTTCTTGCCTCAAGTCTCGTAGAGACGCAGGATCGAAGAGGTGGGCCTCCAAGTCGAGAGTGGAGTTACGGGAATAGCCGTCTGATGGAAAACAACTTTCACGCAAACTCTAAACTCTCCCAAAATACTTGTGAATGGCTAATGTAAATAAAAATACTCATTAAAATATCATAATTATTAATCAAAACATTGAAAATTAATTATTTCTAATTAAATTAATATGTATTAATCCAACTCAATTAAACTTAACTTGAGTGTAAGATTCCAAACGTAATTATTAATGTACATAAGTATTAATATGTATTAATGTACGTAATTATTAATGTATTAATACGTAAGTATTAACAAGTTTGTTGCAAACGTACATAAATTGTATATTTAACAAGTGACACTAATAATCTAATTCTATGGCCACCTACTTAATTAATTAATTAACCTAACTCCTCCTGTTGCGTATTTTAAAGGGTTTTCAAGAATCAAACCAATTAAAATAGTCAAAAGGGCTCAAGTTGCTCGAAATTTATGATGAAGTTGATGAATTATGATGATTAAGTGATGAATTTTGATGAAATATGTTGGAAGTGTAGTATATTGTGAATAAGTTTAATTAGTAACCATGGATATGACTTTCAATCGCAGTTGAAAGACTTTGAAACTTGAGTCTTGGCCAAGAATAATCATGCAAAACATGCCTTTAACAAAGTTTTGTTCACAATGAACTTTTTCTCAAAAACATATTACACTTTCTTTTTCATTAATGAACTAAGGAGTATTTATAGAACTAAGATTGGAACAAACCTTCAATTCAAAGCCAATAAAACCCACGAAATTTAGATAAACAATTCAGCAAAAATAAAACAAGATAAAGAAAGCCACAAAAATCCGAAAGCTAAACTTTTGAGCGCCAAGGTGAGGAATTCGGTCCTTATCTTGTTAATTTCCTAACAACTGACAACTTAATTTAGGAAGGGCATGTTTTGTGTGCGGTAGGTTGCACCATCAAATAATAGTACGGCATGCATGTTAAAATCGTCCTTTTGTTTTGAGTTTCACTGCAATGGTTACTTAGTAGACTATTTAAATGATGATGGTTATCTATTTGAACAATGATGGTTACTCACGTTCGACACTTATTTAAACAACTTTTTACTTATTTGAATTGCAATGGTTAGTTATATAAACTATATGAATTACGTACTTATTTGAATCATGGTTGATGGTTACTTATTAGAAATATAGAGGTTATTATTAATTAGAAAAATTCATAAATATAATCTCAACTATATATGGGCGTTCACCTAATAAAAGACCGAACTTTGATTAATCCAAAAATGGACCCAACTTTCATGCCCATTTTCCAATTTTGGATCCGGAGGTTAAAATTTAGGAGGGTCCAAAATTGGGAAATGAGCATGAAAGTTGGGTCCATTTTTGGATTAATCAAAGTTCGGTCTTTTATTAGGTGAACGCCCATAGTTGGGATTATATTTATGAATTTTTCCTTATTAATTATGTATTTGAAATTGAGTGTTACTTACTTATAGCTAGGTTACTTTGTTAAATATTGATGGTTAATAATTAATAGTATAATAATTACTAAATAATAAGTTATGGTTACTCATTAGTAATACTCATATTAATCACTAATAACATTATGCATGGTTACTTATTAGCTACTTATTACGTTGATCAACTTAATTGTTATCAACATTGAGGTTAATTATTATCAACATTGTGGTTATATAATTGAACAACGATAGTGATTTTTTAGAAGAGTTATGGTTATTTATTCATCATTGTGGTTAATTACAAGAACGGTTACATTTTATAAGTGTTATGGTTACCTATTAATAATAATACTGAGATTACTTGTTGGTAACATTGTGGTTACTTATCAGGATACATAGCTACTTATTAAGTTGATGTTACTTTTTAGAAGAGTTATGGTTACTTTTATGAACAATGTGGTTACTTTTTGGAAACGTTATGGTTACTATTAGTAATATTACTGAGGTTATTTGTTAGTATTTTTGTGGTTAGTTAGCAAAATAATGAAGGTTACTTATTCAAATCTCAGATGCAATGGTTACTTATTTCAATAATATGAGTTACTTTGTTAAAATATGGATATAGAACTTAAAATTTTAATAAAAATGTTACTTTTACAAAAACAAATACCCTAAGAATCTTAATATTATAATAAACTCAAGAATTTGTATCAAAAAGTTGAATTATACGTAAAAAGAGATGAAATTTAAGACGCTAAAATTGGTACTTGATTCAATTTTAGTTGCTAAATTGATACACAAACCAGAAATTGCTACTTGAGTTCGCATAAAACGGTAGAAAAAAGAAGAATAAGAGTAAATAAGACGAGATGGAGAAGGAAGAAGAACATGGAAGAGAGAGAAACGACAATGGCGAGTTGGCGACGGCGGCGACTATTTCTCTAAAAACCCTAGTTTTTGGGGTTGGCCGCACCATTTGGTGATTGTATGGCCTGTTGCATATGAGTCTAAATTATTTAGGAAACTATCCTAACCACAAAATTCACGATATAGATAATTATCTTAACAAACTCAAGAATTTGAATAATAATCACACAAAAACATGGAATCCCCAAAAGAAGCAAGAACACACCATTCTCCCACCATGCCATTTTGTGCATTTCTTGTAATTATTGTGACATCTTCAAAAAACTTTCAAGAACGAATCTTTTAATCAAGAAACTTTCAAGAATGTGATCTTTATGCATCATTTACCAAATACGACCAACTATGACTCTTAATAAAGCAATTAAAAAGCCTGAAATGGGAAAACAAACTCTGTCAAGTGAAGTAAGATCAGATAAAACTCATACAGAAAACCACCAAGAACTTTGATATGAATGGCAGCTTTATATTTACATCACCTCCTCAATAGTTAAAGCCTTCAAGATTTTCAATCTACTTAGGTATGTTTTCACTAGTTTGTGTACATTTTGTAAAATTATAGCGACACTAGATTACTAGTGACTATCATATCGCATAGGGTGTAGGTCATAGCACCATAAAACAACTTGTAAGAGCCGAAAAACTCTAATTTAACACCAATTTCTACAGAGTAATCGTGATAGGTTGAAAATACCTCATCTTATGAGAGGTTCGTTCATTGTCCCTTATATATATTAAAATAATCATGGATAGTATTTATAAAATAAAAAAAAATTATTTTACATTGGATAGTATTTTACAAATGGATTTTTAATAATTTAAAAGTCTAACAACTACAAATTATATAATAATTCATACTATTAGTATAATTTCAATTATTTCAATTTAAAAAATGAACTTTAATCAATATCACAAGCTTCATATATTATTTAACCAAATGTGAACTTTGGTTAATGTATACGTACTCCTAGAGTATTTTTGATAAGAATATATATTATCATCATTTCTTAAAAATATTTCTGTTGGATATATTGTTATAATGGTATTATTTCTTTGGTTAAAGCATTTGATTTCCTCCTAGGTAATTTTGAGGTTCTTAAAATTATACTTGCATTAAAATTAGAATTTTCATTCTTTTGAAATAAAGTTACGGAGTATATAAAAAAACTGCTATAAGTTGTGGGGGCGATTTGTCATTTTTTATCATATAATTCGCGATTTGTCATTTTTTCTCATATAATTCGTGATATTTTTTATTCTATTTTTCATATTGCTTGTGATATTTTTGAAGAAATGTTATCATCATTTTTTTTGGCCTTTTTTCGTTAGTGATTTTTTTTTTAATCTTGCCTACTTGTTTTTTTTAATTATAGCATTAAGTTTTAAACCAAATATTGTATCTTAATAAAAATTGTAGAACCTGCATGCATGTTTTATAGGTGTTTATTTTGCTCTTAACAACAAAATATTTGTTTTTGTATAGTTTGATACGAAGGCCAGGTGATAAGAGTCTGTTTATTTTACCTGAACTGAAAGTATTTTATGAAGGTTAATGAATAGCAAAATAAGAGATGAGCTAAACTGAATTGAACCGAACTGGAGTTAAGCTGAGCTGAACTGAACTGAACTGAACGGAACGGATTTTAAGCTGAAGTAAACATGCCCTAAGTAATGTTAATTTTAAAATATATCAATTAACAATATTCTTGAATTGTGAAAAAAAAATATTTTATAAAGAGCATTGAAAAATAATCAAAAGTAGCTATATGTAGAAAGAGAGAGCTAAGAAATTAAAAAGAGTGGGCAAACTTTTAACCATGCATAGAGCGACCAATACGTGACAAGGTGTGGCAAGAAATTTAATGCAATATGTTTGTCATCGACCGGGTGATCTTTATTGGTATAAAAAATTTTAGATTATATAAGACTCCGATTGAGATTAGATCAAAACATTTGTATACAAAGTTATCTTCTAACCTTGTCCATTGTCAAATACAAACTTAGGAATCAATTTAAATTCTATTTTAATCTATCAAAGTTTACGTTTGGATTGTATGATATAGTGTGTTATAGTCTGCTGATTTCTTAATAAATCAATATATTAGCTTCTTTAAAAAAAAAAAAAGAATAAATAAATAAATAGATAAAATAGAAATAAATCTACAATATAATGCAAGTCTATTCTAATAATACGGAGTACGAGCTAACCTTTTTTTTATTAGAACATTAAACCGATTACCATCTTAAAGATGGATAATCATAATAATAATTAATAACAATAGAGCTAATGAGCTACACTCAGTTCAGTGATAACTCAATCTATGGTATATTTAATAATAAGTATATACTCAGTATATTATTACTCCCTCCGTTCCCTTTTGTTTGATACGCTTTGACTTACATATATGTCAATACATTTGTTTAACCTTAAATATCTTTTGTTGTGTATATGTAAAAATTATAATAATTGGATGTGAATAATGTACTCATTGACACGAATCAAACAAAATCCCATATACTTATATTATATTTTATATATTAATAGCAATTTAGAAGATTCTCTCATCTTATGAATAGTGTCAAGATTCCAAACGTATCAAACATTTAGAAATGGAGGGAATATTAGAATACTTTGGAAACCAAAACTATGCAGTAAATTACTTTTTACTATTAGCATGAGATAATTAAGATTAAAGGTTTGTCTTGTACATACAATCTCATGGCTAGCATGCAGGAATAATGATGGAATGAAACCTAAGGTTTAGCTTAGACTCTCAAATTAAATCATATCATTATCAAATTATCGTCATTCTAAGCACGTAATTAGCATTTATAGATCGCTATATAACTATATAGGGTATGTACTTTTAAGGCCGGCCTAAGCTTATTAACCAATCAATTAAAGTGCAACTAATTAACTAAGTAATTATATATATATATGGACTAATACGAATTAGATTGTACGGAATAATGATGCATGCAATTGAATTGAATATAATATACTCCGCAATTATAATAATCATGCATGCGATGAAGGAATGTGGGCAGAAGAAAAGGGTCGGTGAAAAAGAACATGGGTAGTGAAATTGAAAAGGGTGAAATTATTAAAGGGGTTTTTTTTAATCAAGTTGTATTTTTTTTTTTTTTTACCACATTCATGTAACCAGGACATGGGAACTTGAGAGGCCCCGTGGAGTAGAGTGTGGACTGGACTATACATGGTAATTTCATTTACTAGGGAGTAGGGACCACCCACTTTCTATTATCATATTACTACTATTAACCTTGAGAGGGTAAAATACTAAAATGTGAGTACTTTCTAACCTAGTTTTACTTTTGGAATTATAAGATCGGGACGTCCCTAGTTTCTAAGTGTTAGATGTAAAATTTGTATCTAACAAGGTAATATAATAAATATAAATAATTTTGAAGAATACTAACGGTACATATATATACAAACATTATACCATTAATATTTATATATATTCCAAATACTACCTCTCAAAACATATAATTATTATATTAACTTCTGCATCTAACAGTTGGAAATTAGGAATTTCTCTATAAGATCGAAAGTAAAAATGCAATTGTAGCGTGATAATTCCTCGACAATGTTATTTGGGATTGAATTAAAATGATGAACTATACTTAAAAGAGATGCGGAGTATTATGTATTAGTCTACAAAATAAGTAGGGTCTTATTGTCATTAATCAACCATTAGTTTTAAACTCTAATACTCCGTAATACTTATTTAAAGAGAAAATTATTGGGTGGTGCAAACTGAGATTTGATCGAAAAATATTTCGTAAAACACATTTGACATTTATAGCTAGATCGGTCGTGCAATCATACTCTATTCCAATTGGATGGATATCATAGTTATGACCAGTGGCGTAGCCAGGATTTTTCGGATGGCGGATCACCCTTAATTATCGATCATTTATAATAGTACATTTTTTTAGGTCTAGCTCATAATTGATTTTGTTCTATACATTATTTAAGAAAATAATATTATAGCCAAGTAGAAACCCAAGATATTTAAGAAATCTAATATCGTCCCTGTAAAGAAAAAGGTTTACCCCAAAAAAAAATTATGAAAGAAATTTCTTCACATTACAATCAAGGTAATAGGAGAAAGGTTTTAAAAAAACTAACAGTTAATAAAGTACCAAAAAACTCGAGCTTAATTAAGTGATATTACTTTCTTATATAAGGTAAGAAATTATACAAAAGCGAAAAAATTGGAGAGTATAAATAATAGGAACCTAAATAATAACACCTATTTATTAAGCACTATGAGCATCAAAACTAAAAAAAATGGAAGTGTAAAAAAATCGTGCGCTATAAGAATAAAGAATTGGAGGGGAAATGAAAGGCCAAAATAATAGTAAAAATGAATAAGAAAATGGGTCCAATTTTTAAAAAGGAATATGAAAGGGACTACTACAATAAAAAAAATTAATGCTTTTGTAGGTTGTAGGGATTGATTCTTGGAATAGAGTGAGTAAGATTAACTCCTTTTCCACTAAGCTAGTGCATTTCATCATATTTATTCTTGGAATAGTGTAAAAAACCCTAGTGCTTTGGTGGTGCACGAGAACCACCGTGTCCACATGTAGCTCCGGGCCTGGTTATGACTTGTGAGGTAAACAACAAACTTAAAACATTAGTGCTCCTATAGCAATAATGTACAATGAAACAAATTTTTGTAGTGCATGTGAACATATATATTAGTTGGTGATGCAAGATGTTAACAAAGGTATGTTAAATACTCTCCATAACTTACAAAGCTCTGCACACCTGAAAATGCATGTGGATATATATATATATATATATAGATATAGATGGAGTAGGGTGGGGGTATATATAGTAGAACTGTGTGAACAAAAAGAATGGAATTAAAGTGATGACAACAGCTAATTAAGGAAGATGCCATGCAAATGCATGCATTTTAATTTGTGATATTTTGCATATGAAAAATGTAGATATATCATATCATATCATATCATATCATATCATATCATATAATATAAAAGTGTAGGGGTGTAGCTAGACTAAACATTATAGTATGTTGAAAACGATGTTAAAAATCAAGTTACCAACAACCAATGGTTCAATTCGATCAATGAAGATGTGTGCGTGTGTAATATATATACTCGTAGCAAGCATATATTTATACGCGCGAGTACATGCATGCATGCATTTTGAGTAAGAGTAATGCTTAGAAGAATAGGTAATGTGCGCGAGTTACAATTATATATATAGGGAGCGCCCCCCCACATGCAAGGGATCAGGATCAGGGTCAGGATCAGGATCAGGAAGGCTATATATGTAGTGCGGTGGTAGTGCTTTTAATTTGTCCTCTATATATGTCATATGTAAGGCCAATTTTAATTTGCATGTTGTGGGCATATGCATGGCAGCTACTTTTGGCCTACCAATCTACCATTGATATGTAAATTTACCTAATATTATGGCCCGGCCCCAATGGTATGGGATACGGTCACGATTTTTTAGACTGAATTTATTTAAGTACAAACGTATAGAGTTAATTTAAAGTGAATTAGATAATAGATTTAGTAAGAAATATATAAGAATAATACTATGTAAAATAAACTTAAATATATGAAATTAATTAATATGAATGTAGATTTTTTTTTTTTTTTTGAAATGAATATGAACATAATTGAATTGCATTAAACTAAATTGTTCCGACTTATCGAGTGGGTATTCTATTCTATTTCGAGAAGAATAAATCCATCATTAATTGTTTGGATGAAGGGTATTGCTGCGATATTTTCATAATCTAATCTTTTTTTTTCTCTTTATAATATGCACCTAAAGCCCTAAAAACCAACTACTTAATTTTTTAAAAATTCTTAAGGTTTATATAAACAACGTTTTAAAAACAGGACAACAATAGCAAAATTATTCCATAAAACCTGCCACACTATCAGAATAACNAAGGCAATACAAAAATTGCCCTCGTTGTTCATATAATATTGCCCTCGTTGAACATATTTCTTGTAGTGTTTGTACTTCATTATTATAAACTCTTTTTGTTAAGTTCATTAAAAATAAGTGGATAGTTGATTGCACCTTTCATCTTCAACAACAATGCATGTTTGATGTGATGAAGGTAAAGTGCATTATGTGCAAATATGCAACCCCTTACAAATAAATAAATAAATTAATAAATATGGGAGAAAAGGCAATAATATCCGTAATAACCTAAATATATACTCCGTACAACTCTATGTAATTTAGCAACATTATAAAGTATTTCTAATCAAATGGAAAAAAAAAAAAAACACATTGTTAGATTAATATAGTAAAATTTTGATAATAATTGTGAACAGTTCATGATTATGTTACAAATTAAATAGTTTCTCTAAGCCTCATAAAGTCATAGCAGGGCCGGATCTAGGATGATGGAGGCCCTGTGCAAGGCCTAAAAATGGTCCCTTGGAACACCATCAAAAAATATATAGGAGTAACTTTATCAAGGGAAAAGTCACTTTCACAACATTCTTTTAAATGTCCAAATTGATATTTTTCGAATCATATATTAAGCATAAAACAAAACACAAATAATTTAAACAAACACTTAAAATTGTTAAAAATGCATATGGAGAGATTAGAATATACCACCCAATTGACCCCCCTGACAAACTTTGATGATTCTTGTGGAAAAAATGGACTAATTGATGGACTTGTGGCAAAGGAGAGGGCAATCCATGTGATGACATTTTTGAGGTCTCTTCCCTTACCAGTTACCACTAATTTATTAAAATTTCATTTTATCAATTTTAAAAACAATAAGTTAATATTCCATTTGAGACCTTTTGGTTCGGGGCCCTGTACAGTCGCCCACCCCGCACAAGCTTAGAACTAGCCTGCCTCATAGTTTTCTTATGGCCACATTGGCACATTAGCACATATAATAGTTAAAAAATTAATTGTCTTTCAAAAATTTGGATTTCAAGTAGGTAGAATTTCAAGTCTGAACTTAAAGTACTAAATTAGAAGTAGGGTTGAAATTTAAATCTTTACTATTTGATGTGTATTACGGGTAAATAATATCGTTTAATGAACAATAATGTGGACTATAATGATAATTATTGCTTAATAATTTTTATTTTTATTACCAATTTCCATGTTTTTAGGATAATTATTGGATAAATCTATATTTTAAAATAAAAATTGATTATATTTTATTTGATATTATATTCCAGATAACATTTAGATTATTTTTATTTTCTTTAGTAAAATGAAATAAATAATAATATGTATTTTATTAATATATATTTTATAACCATCATAAAATTAATATATAATTTTTTTTAAATTTAATTTTACTCATGTCATAATCATTTATATAATTTATAATTTTTGTAAAAATACAAATAATCTATAAATTTTATTATGAACAATTATCAAGTTTTAAATAATTATTTTGCTTTTAAAAATAACAATTAGTTTAAATTTGTAAACAATGTATCGCACGACTACTATACTGGTTGAAGTTAAAAAATAAATCTCTTAATCAATTAATCTTCAATGTACCATTGAATTTGTTTTCGGTAAGATCCGAATACTTTATGATATGCTGCAATTAGTTACATACTTTTTTTTGTTTTGCTCTTCATTAATACCTTTATTCAATACCAAAGTGAAACTGATGATAACATATCTAAATAATAATAGAAATATGAGTGGAATAAAAGATGAAAAAAAATTAAACAATGTCAAAACTTGTATGCAATATAGTGAAAACTTAGGCCCTATTCTCTTGAATCTCTTCAACTTATTTTTTCTTATTTGAACTCATTTTTGCATATTCGAACTTATTTTTGCTGAACTGAACTTATTTTTACTTATCTGAACTTATTTTTGCTGAACTGAACTTAATTTTGCTGAAATCATTAACAATTTATTATGGATTGAAACTGATTTTTGCTGAACTGAATTTATTTTTGCTGATCTGAACTTATTTTTGCCGATCTGAACTTATTTTTGCTGAACTGAACTTATTTTTGCTGAAAATAAGTTAAAATAAGACGAGTAGAACAGGGCCTTAAAGTTCGAAACACTAAAAACTTTAAAATAGGTAAAAATAAACCTATAACCTCATTTTTAGTGGACTAAACCGCTAATTAACATACTAACCTAACTCACCAACTTTCAAACACCAAGTAACTTAAGCACCCCCGAAAAAAAAAAACAAAATAAATAAATAAGATAAAATAACCCTCACTAACTAGACAAACTCCCATAACTTTGAAGGATTAATTCAAACCGCATACATCTCCTGACTCGATCCTATACATAGCGGTTAATAACATTTGAATTCACTGTAATGAGTAGTCGAGTGAATGATATTAAAAAACCCTCGATTTTCTTGTCACGCTGACATTGATACCGTACAAGATTAACGAACTCAACCAAAATGTTACGGTAATAATTTATACCCAGGCAATCCGTGTTTCACTTTACTCTATACGGAATAGTGGAGTACATCGCTTCAACTCTATGAATGCAATGGAATCAGTGTAAACCTAAGTTCTACGAGCATAACCTAATTAACCTTGGCAGTTACATGCAGCTTCCAAGCATGTAATAATCAGTTATCAGTATGTGTTGCAAATTTCTAGGGCTTACTAATTAATTTCTCAATAATGACAAGGCTATATATGATATATAAATGGTAGGTAGAGTTATCTGTAACATAAAATTTAACACTTCCAAGCACTATATACTGCAAAATCTGCAATCAATGACATCAAATTTAAGCTCCTTTATTCTAAATCATGTTTCTTTACTGCAGTTAGTCTGTAATTAGAGCAAAATTTGATTCCACTATGCAAACAATTGACCAAATATTCACCGCAAAAGAAGAAATAATTTCATAATGTATAGTATAAAGTTGGCATTAAACGGTTAGCTACAATAATATATATATATATATATATATATATATATATCACCTGTGTGTTGTCAAAGCCAAGGTAAGACTATATGATTGGTGAAATTTGGTGTAAGAATACTTTTAGCAGTTAGTAGCACCAATTATATGTCATTATCTCTGTCATGCCTTCACTCATCAAAGCCTGCTTCCTTCCTCGCCAACAAGTTGGTCACTCTATTTGGTGGATATATAATTTTTGACATGTTTGGCTTAAAGAGGTTAGAGTTTAGACTTTGTGGTTAAAAGATTATTTTTTATTTAGAGAATTTGAATGCTGATTTGAATAATTGGTGTGTAAATGTGTTTGGTAATAATTAGCTGATTGCTTAGACTTTGTTACTCTTATTTTAGGTAAAATGACATTTATAGACATTTAGTTTATTATTAAAATAATTTATTAGGTTTAATTATATGGATAAAATTGACACTTACCTTTTTTTCTCTCCAAACTTCAATGAAAAAGCTCTTCAACTTGGATGTTTTTTAAAAAGAGAGTTTTGATGAGACTTTTTGAGTTTTTGGTACAAAACTCTATATAAACCCCTCTCTCTTCAAACTTCTAGCTTCTTCCCAAAACTCTCTTCACCGAACACCCTCTTTGTATTTTCTTTTAGGTTATATTATGTTGAAAGGAGCTTTTTCACAATAATATATTCCGATAAGGTCCAATCTATCTGAATCCAACCTGTCTAATACAAATCAATACTAATTTAATCCCATCCAATTTAAATTCCAATTTATTCAATTTTTATCTATCCAATACCTTCTTAACCATCGATGAGAAAACACCCTTGCCTTTTTATTACTTATTATAATTTTTCCTTCTACGTACTAGAAGTGAAAATTTTATGTTCCTATTCAGATTGGTAAAATATATTTCTATAACTAGCCTATCCGAAGGACACCATAAACAAAGCTTATTGCGCATTCTCACAATAAATTGTGTAAGTCTTACCCTAGATTAATATGTAAGTTAACTCATATTGCCATCATCAAGAACATGCATGCATGGGACTTATCAAACTCATCTAATCTAACCCATAAGATCGAGCATTTTCACATGTGGATACCCCCACCTTAAGATGCTTAAACACTCAACCAATTCAATGTCCAAATTCGTTAACAACTAAGTGGATAAAAATATACTAAGAAAAGAAAATGTATGGTTAAGGTTAGCAATTTGTGTTGATGATAATGCTTCAACTTTCGTGCTAAATTTTTATACCGTTGCATGACTTAATCACTTAATTGCCTACTCAAGATTTTAATTGCACCCTTTTTGCTAAAAACGAGGAATTGTAATTGCGAGATTCATCAAAAAAGAGCTAACTTAGATCATGGTACATCACAAAATCAGTAAATAATTGTAACTTCTTCATATTTGTGAAATCCAAGATTATATAGAAATCATTGACTCCACATGTAAATGTGCATGCAAATGGTAAGCATATGTTGCTACCACAAGCAACATAAAATAGGATTCTCTACTAGGATTATTAAAAATACATAATTTAATTACTAAGTATTTGTGGTGTAACTCTTATTATTGCTTGGGAATACACAATCCTAATTGAACTACGTATCACAAAACAGGAAATTGTTTTAGTATGAGTAACCCAAGAAGATCTTGTATAGGGGTTACACCCTTAATTAGTTAGGGCATTGATATATGCCAAGTTGACCATATTGCTTGGATGAAGTTTTGTTAAATTTCACAAACTATATATGTATTTTATTCTCTCAAGATAGGACTAGCTACCAAACCACACAATGCATTATGCATGTATACAAGTTATTAAGTATAGCGAACGACAATATATATAGATGTAAGCAATCGTAATCTCAAAGGTGAATGACACATTACATATAAACAATCATCGATCTAATATTGGATCCAGACATCCAGTTGCTTATGGTAAAGATTACAGTATAGCTCATAACTAGTGAGGGTGTGGAATTAAACTCTACTTAAAGCCTTAGAAGATGTTCAGGTGCCTATTATTAGAGATTCCTCTTCAATTCCCCCCCCCCCCAACACACACACACTTCTACAAGGGCTAACCAACTAAAGTAAGTCGGGTTGTTTGTGTGCAGAGTTCAAATCTAATTAAAAAGTTTTCTCTTTGTTATAAACAATCGAAAACAATTTTTTTTTAATTTGATGAAGTTATGAGAATATACGCTGTAAAGAAATTTGAAAAAAA
Organism: Suaeda aralocaspica; assembly: GCA_016808085.1. Classification (NCBI taxonomy): domain Eukaryota; kingdom Viridiplantae; phylum Streptophyta; class Magnoliopsida; order Caryophyllales; family Amaranthaceae; genus Suaeda; species Suaeda aralocaspica. Next base: position 648,873 of record PYUH01000384.1, read on the forward strand.
AATTATGATTATTTCTAAACGTCATGCATTGGTAAATTTGTAAGGAATTTACTTGCTCTCCACCAAGTAAATGTCCAATTCTTGTAAATTTCCTCTTCATCTAAGGGTAAGATTGTGTATACACAGACCTTCCTAAAAAATGCTACAACGAGAGTCTCGTGCACTAAATACATTTTTTTAACTTTACCTTCACCTTTCTTTTTTCCAAATGTAAATAATGCATCACTAATTTTACTTCCATGCTCCATATTTAATTAGTATCTCTCGATCTTAGAATCAAGCTCAGTACTTAAAAGTATAAATTCAATCCTTCAATACACCAACTGCATCAAATTAAACTCGATTAATAAGTGCAAGAGATAACTTAATTGATTAAAGCATCACTTTCAATTTTAAAAGATTATGATATTTAATCTCACCACTCATACTTAGGGTACCCTAACACCCCAAAAAAAACTATTGATTACTCTGAGTTATAAGGAATATGTTGTACACCAAAAGTCCCTAAAAAAAATATCAAGGAGAATCCTCAAATGGAGTCAAAGAATAAGATAGATGATTCCAAGTAACATGATGAGTTAATTCCAATGTCTGTTTTCTCTTCAATATGTAGCTATCATCAAATGGAAATGTGGCCACGTGCCGAAAAGTGGATCCTTGAGCTAAACTGTTTTTGGGGTTACCCACTTATCAATATCCGGATATGGGTCACGGGTTAGTTGCCTAATCCCATTTCTCTATATTTTTATTAGTCGGAGTACCTTTTTTTTCATTTCTTTCTTTCATTTTCCTTAGCTTCTAACCACGTGATTGGCAATTTGGCTGTCTTTGAACTATCTCTTTCCCTCCTCACTTCCATTGCATCAAGTCATCACAATGTGTTCACAATGCATATTCTGATCTACTACTATTGGTCATATATGTTCGTTTAACCCTTTTGTGTTGAAGTTATTATATCTTCGTCGATAAAATTAATAAAAATTGTATATTTTAGAAGATCAAAAGGTTATTTATACAAATAATTATATGAGGCAGAATGTAGTTGGACTTTTAAAGAAAACTTTTTATCTTTTGGAGATGCATATGTGTCATATGACCTAAGCTTGTATTTAGCAAATACAACAGGATCTGACCATATACATGCATTATTTACGATCAGATATATAAATTTCTTACATTGACATTATGATCAAAATTTGTAAGGTTTGTCTCTTATGTTACATCCGCAAGCTTTTACAGAAGATGGAGACATGGAATATAATTATAGTTGGTCATATATTTCATGCCATTTGTATCTTATAGAAGAAAAATGACTTGTGTAGTGATGTAGTCTGGCTTCAAATGGCTTTTGCATGGTATAATGAGATATACTAGCTGTTATTCAATTCTACTATATATAACTCCTTAAGAAGTACTATACTATAGCTTTGATGAATTGGTGATATTGATGCATGCATGATCAAAAATAAGTTTATGTTAAACTTCATAAAAATATAGATCCATCGACAAGAAATGTGCTTTGTCTTAAAACCTAAGCTTTGTCATTGGTCATCCTATAGTTAGGCGACTGGCCGGCCTGATTTATGTTTTTATCATATTGACATTTATTCCTATTAGGTCATTGCCACACGTACTCCATTGCTAATTAAGTTAATTGCTCCATCTTTTATAGTAGTAACGGAAACAATATAGTTGGTAGGAGAGATCAAATATGTAATAGAGGGATCGAATTATTTCTTCATGTAGTTAATTAGGAAATACGAGTAGTAACATAAGGTCGATTATATTGATGGAGAGTAAAAGATTGATTGTATATAAATAATATAAAAGTAGACATAACAGAAGGATGAGAATTACTGAGCAACAAATAACATCAAAGTGAATATAATTTTAAGAACGACAATTGAGTACAAATCTAGCTTGATGCTAGTGTAGTGCCTATGTGGAGTGGTAAACACCCTAATTGATCAATCTCCCGCTCTTGATAGAATGTGATAGGATAAGATGGATTTTCCTAGTTATAGAATATAACAATTGTGACATATTCTATAGGTTAGCTAATAAAGTTATTTCTCCATTGCAAGTCGCAATCAATAGGTATATATGCTATGCTATGCTATGCTATGCTATTTTACAATTAATCTTGTAAATTATATTTTCTAACATACTTGCAACTGTTTACGTTTGTCTTAACTATTGTTCTTCTAATAACATTATAAGACAAATTATCACCATAAATAACAATTTCATATTAATTTGTTCTTTGCATATTAGAGGATAGTATTATTGATTATACAGACAATTTAGATCGATAATTAAACTAAAAAAGAAGTGAATATAGTAGCAAGTTTTTAAACCAAAGGGTAGTAAAACAATCAAATTTTGGGACCATTATTATCCCTTTGACAAACTTCCCAACAAATTTGACAAAATTCACTTAATTACAACAAAGAGAATAGATACATTTGATTGTGTGAAAACATCAACATTGACAGATACATGCATGCAACAAATATACTACTACTCTAATCTAACAATAAAAGACATTTCTCATTCAAAATCTATCCATTGGTTTTTTCAATTCACTCGTTCACTTATCCTCCCACATTCTTCCTTATTTTTGAATCTCGCTAATAAAGTGTCCGGAGTGTTGGATAAGCATTAACAAAATTTCCAAAATTATATTATTTTAGGAATTACAGTTAACATTATATTTCATGTATATTTTCAATGTAATTTGATTAAAATTAATACTTCTATTTTAAGTATGCTTATGCAACGCTGATTAGCTTTTGTCTTTACATTTTTATCAAATAATATTGCAAAAAAATACTAAAACAAAAATCATTTGTTGTTTTACAAAATAAGTAACAAAAATTGTCCATATTAACATTATGTCTCCATGCATAACCGTTAATTGTAAAGAAGCCACAATTACACCACCTAAATAGGACACTTGTGGTTGTGGTGGGTGTTGATTGTTGAAACTTAGGACAAAAAACCGTTCATTTTCCATTACTCTTTGTTCCCTCTAACCGTTAAAAATAACATTATAGTAACAGACTAACAGTAAAAAAAAAAAAGGGTAAAAATGGGTCAAAGTGTTCGCAACTCAAGGAAGTTGGACTCTGACACGTTCAAGTGAGCATCACCCACGGAAAAAGCCCAATTCTTGTATCCTACCTAAAATTCCCAAACTACCCTTTGTATATCTCCCTTAAAACTTTACACTTACAAGGGTAGTTTAGGGAATTGAACTCAATGCTCACCCCTTTAAAAGACCCGAAANAGTAACATAAGGTCGATTATATTGATGGAGAGTAAAAGATTGATTGTATATAAATAATATAAAAGTAGACATAACAGAAGGATGAGAATTACTGAGCAACAAATAACATCAAAGTGAATATAATTTTAAGAACGACAATTGAGTACAAATCTAGCTTGATGCTAGTGTAGTGCCTATGTGGAGTGGTAAACACCCTAATTGATCAATCTCCCGCTCTTGATAGAATGTGATAGGATAAGATGGATTTTCCTAGTTATAGAATATAACAATTGTGACATATTCTATAGGTTAGCTAATAAAGTTATTTCTCCATTGCAAGTCGCAATCAATAGGTATATATGCTATGCTATGCTATGCTATGCTATTTTACAATTAATCTTGTAAATTATATTTTCTAACATACTTGCAACTGTTTACGTTTGTCTTAACTATTGTTCTTCTAATAACATTATAAGACAAATTATCACCATAAATAACAATTTCATATTAATTTGTTCTTTGCATATTAGAGGATAGTATTATTGATTATACAGACAATTTAGATCGATAATTAAACTAAAAAAGAAGTGAATATAGTAGCAAGTTTTTAAACCAAAGGGTAGTAAAACAATCAAATTTTGGGACCATTATTATCCCTTTGACAAACTTCCCAACAAATTTGACAAAATTCACTTAATTACAACAAAGAGAATAGATACATTTGATTGTGTGAAAACATCAACATTGACAGATACATGCATGCAACAAATATACTACTACTCTAATCTAACAATAAAAGACATTTCTCATTCAAAATCTATCCATTGGTTTTTTCAATTCACTCGTTCACTTATCCTCCCACATTCTTCCTTATTTTTGAATCTCGCTAATAAAGTGTCCGGAGTGTTGGATAAGCATTAACAAAATTTCCAAAATTATATTATTTTAGGAATTACAGTTAACATTATATTTCATGTATATTTTCAATGTAATTTGATTAAAATTAATACTTCTATTTTAAGTATGCTTATGCAACGCTGATTAGCTTTTGTCTTTACATTTTTATCAAATAATATTGCAAAAAAATACTAAAACAAAAATCATTTGTTGTTTTACAAAATAAGTAACAAAAATTGTCCATATTAACATTATGTCTCCATGCATAACCGTTAATTGTAAAGAAGCCACAATTACACCACCTAAATAGGACACTTGTGGTTGTGGTGGGTGTTGATTGTTGAAACTTAGGACAAAAAACCGTTCATTTTCCATTACTCTTTGTTCCCTCTAACCGTTAAAAATAACATTATAGTAACAGACTAACAGTAAAAAAAAAAAAGGGTAAAAATGGGTCAAAGTGTTCGCAACTCAAGGAAGTTGGACTCTGACACGTTCAAGTGAGCATCACCCACGGAAAAAGCCCAATTCTTGTATCCTACCTAAAATTCCCAAACTACCCTTTGTATATCTCCCTTAAAACTTTACACTTACAAGGGTAGTTTAGGGAATTGAACTCAATGCTCACCCCTTTAAAAGACCCGAAAAGCGGGAGCAAACGATAAAGCCGTGAAAATCTGAAAACCCATAAAATACACAGTTAAAAAAAAAACTCAGTGAAACAGAGGAGTTTAGAGAGAGAAATAAAGGGAAAAAAAAAAAAATGAGTGTGGTTTAGAGAGAGAAATAAAAGTATGGTGGTTTAATACCTGAAAAACTGTGAATTGGAGGAGAGAGAAAATGACGACTACTACAGGAATAGCTTTACATGATCAAAACTTAGAGAAGCATATTGAGAAACATATGGGTGGTTGTATGGCTGGTTTTTTCAATTTATTTGATCGTTCTCATCTTTTATCTGGCAAACGCCTTTATCCTAAACGTCTTCCTCCTTCTCTAACTCCTTCTACGGTAATTATTACATTTAATATACTTTTATGTTCGTAACACATTAGTTGCAACGATTCCGCTAATGTATTGTAGTGTTGAGAGTGATTTATTGTTTTTTTTTTTCTGTGATTGATTAGGCGGGTGATTCTGCGTCGGAGACAATGTCAGTGGTTGGATCTCCGGCGATATCAACGGATGTTGAGACGCCGAAGAAGGAACAACAACCAAAACAACAGCAACAACCGGAGGTGCGATCGCCTTCTCCGACGAAATCATCGCCGTGGAAGTTCAACAGAGAAGCGCCGCGGTTGTCGCTAGACAGTCGCGCAATTACCGACGCGAAAGGCGGGCTTAGACCGCGGGAGATCCGCATCATCCCCGCGACTACGGCCACAACTGCAGCTGATGATGCCAAAGACAATCAGCGGCAGTCTCCTAGTGTTATTGCCCGTCTCATGGGGCTCGACCAGCTCCCAAGCTGTTCGAGCGAGCCGGACGATAAAGTCGAGCTTCGACGCTCGGCTTCCGAGTCAAGATCGAGAGATTACCGGTTTTTTGATACTCCGACATTTCTCTCTCCCGTAGCAACGAAAAACGATGCTAATGGGGAGAGAAAATCGGATCAAATACCCGTGATCACTCGAAATCAAATTCATTGTAATAAAATTAACAATGTTCACAAAGTGAGAAATCAGAGTGGTAACAATAATCAGAGGAGAATGATGGGAGAGAAAAGAAGCTACTACAACACTGCGGATTTTTTTCCGCCGGAAGTTGCGGTAAAGCAGCAGCAACAACAACAAAAACAAGTGGTTACAATTTACGGAGAAATCGAGAGGAGGTTGAGGATGAGAGGAATCGATGAGACATCGGATCTCGAAACTCTGAAGCACTATTTAGAAGCACTTCAGCTTAAAGGACTGCTACATTCAGCCGCTACAAATCAACAACACAACCGGAGATATGAACACGACAGAGAGTCTCCGGTTGTGTTGATGAGACCTGTGGGGAATAACAACAACAACAATAATAATAATAATAATAGTCGCAGGAGAAATGCGAATAACTCTACCCCCTCGGGAGATAGTCCGAGGAGGGAGAGACTCGCGAGGTCTCCTGGGAGAAGCTCCAGTCCTGTGGTTCGACGAAAAGGTGCTCCTTCAAGCGTCGAGACGCAGAGGAGGACCAATAATAGTACAGCAAGGTCACCAAAGATGACAGCGACAACAAGACGGTGTGATCAAACGGCGAACCGTTCACCTAGGAATAAGAGATCAACGGTGGAAAATTGTCAGAGTGAGAGAATCATCAGTGGTCCTGTATTCGTTGAGGATGAAGCATCTACTACTGTTTCTGAGAGTAGCTTTAGTACATCCTCACATACCGACAATGAGGTATTACTAGTTTTTTAATTAGTTGATTTTTTCTCTAACTAATTGTTTAATTAAAGTGTGATTAATTTTTATTTGATGAAGCAGAGATGGAGGGGAGAGGAGTACAAGGACGGGAAAAATTTATTAGAAAGGTGTGACAAATTGTTACACAGTATAGCAGAGATAACAGCAAATCCGGGCTCGAATTCGAGCTCGGCTGAGCTGCAACAACCGAGTCCAGTATCAGTGCTTGATTTTTACAAAGAGGATGAGTCGTCACCTTCACCCGTTAAGAAGCGTACAATTGATTTCAAAGGTAATACTCAGTACGTTACAGATTTACATCAATGAATCAAAGTAGTAGTAGTACATTGCTTAGAGTTTTTTTTGTCTTTTTGACTTTTGATGATGACGTTTCATAGCTGTGATGCATACATGTTTATTCACTATTTTTGTCCTAGAAAAAACTCTCGATTTCACGTAAAGATTCAGTATTTTGATGACTGTTGTAAGGAAATCTTTCGTATTATCATTTCATCTACTATGTAGTACTTGTACTAGTCATTTGTCCCTCTAATAACAACTACTCTACATTGTACTGAATATGTATGTAATGTGGTGAACATGTTATGAAATCTTACTTATGTATGGTACTCCTAGACCTAGTATTCGGAATTTTTTTTTTTACCCCCTTTCTGGGTGTCATGGAGTAACTTAGCTAATAAGTACTCCGTAGTAATTACTCCGGATTATAAAATTAAAATTACTCTGGATTATAAAATTTGAATGGTTTTGGGATAGGGAAATATATGACATGTTACATGTTTGATAATCTAGCATGTTTTAGATCCTGTAAATTCTCCTAGTTCATCGTGTTTATGATCTATGGTAGATGCTTGTCATTTGATATATATATATTTTTTTTTAAGCTAAAGAAGAGGGGTTGGTTGCGTTTGGTTAGTCAATGATTATAGCAAAGTCAAATGTTAGTGACCACACTAAATGATTGATTAGATAGTTTAATTATTTGCATTAACTATAATATTAAAAGCTCATAGGGAGAAGATAAGGCTACAACATCACATTTTCCTTAAACTCAAATTAGAGTTGGGTCCATTGAATTAAAGTTCCATGTTACTTAATCTTATGGTATATTTTAATTGCAAATTAGTCAAAAATGGTTATTATTAAGATTAATTGAATTAAAAACCCCTTAATAGTTGTATTTATGAGTGGTGGCCTCAAGGAAGAGGGTACAATATAATTGGTCAAAATGATTAAAAAGAAAAGAGTGGGGGATTAAGTGAGCCAATTTAAATCAGATAAATGTAGCCAATCAAGGGAAAAGAGGAGGGAGGGTGGTCAATTATTCATGTTAGTAGCTCAGATAAGTGGCCAGTGGGGTTGTTTCTGGGGAAAAATTAAAGTATAGTAGCAGAAGGGGGGATGCCTTAAACTTAACTCACACATGATCAGCTGATAATATCACGTGGGTTGCTTGCTCTCTATTTTCTCTCTCTTTCTAATCTAGATCTCTTTGATGACGACAAACTTATCATAACTCAAGATAAACATTGATTTCTCCTCTAGATTAACTTGTTGCATTTTATTTTTATTGCTACTACTTATTTATCTTCTATCCCATAATCTTTGTCGCGCTTGACTTAGTGTGTTATGTTGTTATAAGGACTGCGCGATAAAGATTATGAGATAGAGAGAGTATTTAATTTTTAGATATTGGTACGTCGAAGTAGGGCGGCGTATGTACAATGTACATAGTTATTTTGTTTTAATTGTTAGTTTTGAAAGTTATTAATTGCAACATTCTATGTCTTTAAAATACTTCGTAGTACATTGTATGTGTATACCTTAGATAGCATGTTATCTTTTATTCGCTCTCCTCATTATTGTAAAATAAGGAGTTATTGTGCAATGCTTACATATCTCCATATTGCGAACTAAAAAAAAAATGGAAGAAGTATGTATCATTCGTACTTGGCATTTAAAAAATTAAAAGGATGAGATTTATTACTTAACCAAATTATTCTTTGTTATAGTGGGATCAGTTATGAAAGCACTAATCAATTCATAAGCTTGTGCATTTTGTATGTGCGTGGGTTATAGATTAAGACCTGAATTAAATTGGGGTCATAAATAACACTAAAACTAAGCTGAATGTTCTGCATAAAGTAGTTGAAGAGTAGTAATGGTTGATGAGGATTTTCTGTATTAAGCTTCTTCTAACTGACATAATAAACTGTCTCATTCAATTTTATGAGGCCTATGTTTAAATTTTCCTAAATTGTGTCTTTTTTTGGTATTTAATCATTTTGTTTTTGTTTTTGTTTTTGTTTTTGTGAACTGAATCACTGACTAATTACAGTATACTAATAATAATTTTTCATTTCTGATCACCAGATCAAGTAGTTATGGAATTGGAAGATGAGCTGTTGTGGAGCCCATCGTCAACAATCCAATTATCAAAGCTTGATCATGACATTGATTCATCGGATGACTCCGAATTCAGCTACGTATCAGAGGTACTCAGAGCATCCAATTACCTCCTGGATGACACTAACTTGTTCTTATTACTAGAGAAGCAAACTTCAATCCGAGGCAATAGAGATAACTCGAAAACCTCAATCCTTCAAAGGAAGCTTATCTTTGACACCATCACTGAAATTCTTGATCGAAACCGTCAGCTCCCCCCTTGGAAAACTGTCTCACCTTCAAATGCAACCTCTGATAGACCGACATTGGAACAAATTTGGTCAGAATTCCAAAAAATCCGTGAACGTGGCCCATCCGAGGACCTCTTCGAGGTCATTTGTGGGGTGTTGAGGAAAGATTTAGCTGGAGATTCTATCAATGGGTGGGCTGATTGCCCCATCGAGATATCGGAGGCAGTGCTCGACATTGAAAGGATGATATTCAAGGACTTAATCGGCGAAACCATCCGAGATATCGCTATTGATGCTAGTAAAAGTACAGGACTTCAAGCACTTCGTAGGAAGTTAGATTTTTAAAAAGGACGGGAAAAGAGAGAAATTTAAAACTTTAACTTTTGGCGCTCTTTTTTCGGTTTGTTTATGTGTCATGCAGTGAAAGGTTATCGAACCCACATCTGTTGTTAATTAATATTTAATTAGTTCATTAGGATTTAGGAGTAATTTTTTTTTCTAATCTTAATAATTAAGGTTTTCATTGGCCATCTTTTTTTTTGTTAATTTTATGGAATTGTGGACTTAGATTTGAGGATGTAGGCTCAGCTGAAAGCCAGGCAAATCTAACGGTCACTTTTTCTTATTTTCTTTGTTTTTTTTTTTTTTCCTTTTCCTTTTTGTTTGTTTTGGGGAAATTTGTAAAGCAAGAAGTAGTATAGTACTACTGAATTAGGAAGATTTTTATCTTTAATCTTTAGATTTAATTTGTTAATTAATTTTTGTTATAAAAAAGCAAATATCATGTGTAAGAGCATGTGGGTGAGCTGAAAAGAGCATATGCTACTGTCATGGGTTGTATTGAAAAAATAAAACAGCTTAGCCCAAAAAATTAATGGCCCCACCAAAAAGAGAAAAAAAATAATAAAAAAAAGTGGGGCCACATTGGATTAGTGAGGGGCTAAAAGCATAAAGTTTGTTGTTAAATTAATGGATTTTCATGTGTTTTTTGTCTCTAAGTTGATATAGATTTGTAATCATGATAATTAAAATATTAATTATAATAATAATTACTCCTTCTGTTTCATTTTATTCTTTATATTTCATTTATATACATTTGCCAATATAAATTCTGTAACGCTTAGTTTTTCAATTTTATATTAATAAAATTATAAAACTCAATATTATAGTAGAATAAATCAAGAAATGAATATGTATATGAGTATGTATTTACTTATATATAAAGCATAAACAATAGTCAAAGTATGATTTATGAGTAGTGTCTAAAGTAAAAAAACAAAAAAAGAAAAACAGATGAAGTATTATTATTATTATTATTATTATTATTTTATTTTTTATTTTTTTTATTATTTTGTGAGTTTGTAATGGAAATAGTCAAGTCAAGTTTTGGAAATGCCATGCTTATTGTTATTGTCACGCTACATGTTGTAGTTTTATTAGAAGTTATGGGCCCTTTGTATTATAGGCCTGCTACAACTCGTGCGCCCAAATTTGAATTTTATATTAATCATTGTGAAAATTTTCAATGATTATCATTTCCAACTTCATTGCTCTTTGTAATTTTCTTATGTTTGAAATGAAATCAAGGGGTTGCCATTTTATGAACTAGACAATGATTAAGAAAGTGAACAAATGGTTCATAGCTTTGCAAGTTTGCAACTTGCATGTTCAATAGACATGATGAGGGGAGAAACTTCAAGCTAACGCAGCAAATTTTGACTCATTAAAGATGTGATAATCTAACTTCTTTATCTCATGGTGTGTCGATTCTTTCAAAAATTGCTACTTCAGGCTTCTCATAGTTTCTTTCCTATTGTAAGATTTTAGTAAATAACTTAATTGGAATGTGACTTCTCTGCACCGTAAATAACTTAATATTTCACGATCATATTAAATGGGCTTGCTTTTTTACAAATAGTAAAAGAACATTAAATAACCTGTAAATAAATAATCGTTATGTTACATATATATATCCCACAAGGAGTTGTAAACATCTTAAACTACTATTATAACAATTTCAATTACTTGACTATTTGAAGCATAAGAGAATTCGACTTATGTCAACAAAATTGTGTACATAAACCATGAATTAAGGGAAAGAAATTATTGCTAACTTCCACCAAAATGATCATCATGTTAACTTAAAAAACTATCATGAAATAAATGATTGTCCATTGATACATCCAAACTTACACCCTTTTCTTCCACATCACTTAAGGGAGTAATTAATATCAATAATTAGGTTCTACTAACAATAGACAATTAAAAACATGTCATTCAAAGAGATGAGAGAGAAGATGAGATGTACCATGGTAACATGTTAGCAGAACCACATTACTCCACTGAAATCACAATCATAGCCTTTTATGGTCACATGCAAAGGTTGATATGAAAGCTAGATATATATATCACACAATTGTATTGTGCCACACTTAATTCTATAGCCTAAGAGTCTATAAACTTATAGATTTTGATTTGATATCCCAACAAATTAAATTTGGCTCACCCTACTCTTTTTTCCTCTGAAAGACTCATCATTGTTTTTTGGCTATATAGTATAGCTACTACTATTCATGATTAATGTCATTTTATACTTTTGTGGGGGTAAACTAAACCATATTTTATGTCATTTTGCCTTTTGAAAAAAAAAAAAAAAAAAA
>PYUH01000384.1:667477-690729 GCA_016808085.1 Suaeda aralocaspica
TTTTTTTTTTTTTTTTTTTTTTTTTTTTTTTTTTTTTTTTTTTTTTTTTTTTTTTTTTTTTTTTTTTTTTTTTTTTTTTTTTTTTTTTAAGTTTTGTGGTTTTTGGGCTCACTACTGATTGAATTGAATGCAATGAGAGGCAATGCATGATGCATATGGTCCCTTACTCCCTTTCTTATTGTAGACTTGTAGTATGTTATGTAGCTCAATAGCTCATTATACATGGATTATCTGTCAAGTTGGCCTATAACTAAATAGGAAAATGAGGTCAATTTAATAATTAACAATTGAAACAAAAACACTAAAGGTAATTTATCTTTGAAAACTTGTTACAAATGGAGTACTTGAATTACGCTCGAGAAATCTATCCTCTTTTTTCACAAGAAAAATAATCAAAGCATATGTAGCGTTGACGAAGAAAACTACATCTATGCACCGAGTAATCTACCCACTAGAGTTAAACTTTCATAATAATGGAATTCAAATCAACAATTTCTTCCGTGGGTTAAATAATATAAATATTTTTATACAAAACGCATGAAAATATTGGATCGCAACATGTCTCTTTTTAGACCATGGCAAATTATTTTTTATGAGCTCTAATTAATCCTCCCTTAAAAATAACAACATAGGCAGGCATGAAATATGAGTAATTGTTGTAATTAAGAGAAGGATACATAGTTCCCTAGATGAAAATGAAATGAAAAATCGAAGTTGCATGTATGAAGTTTCAAACAACAAAGTGTTAACAAGTTCAATAGAAAGCTAATAACTTACACATGTACTTCAACAAACTGTTCAACGGAAGTAAAATAGTGTAGTATAGGGCTAAAAAGTCTCAATCCTAATTGGGCTGGAAAATGCTCAACATTGGATTAAAATCAAATGGGTCTAGTCTTCTTCACTACACAATATACTTATTGACTCATTGCGATTTGAGAGCATTTGATAAGTTACCTTAACGATATTTGTTTTATATTATTGCAATTTGCAAATATACCCAAAATAAAGTATGAAAAAACATTTATTAGTAAAACTAGTATAGTGTCCATGTGATACACGACTAATAAATTCATAAATTATTTATCAATATTAAAAGCAAAATAAATATCTTATATCTTGATAATTGTTCATATAATAATTGTAGATTATTATTATTTTCAAAATAGCTATAACTTATATAATAAATTATACTATTATTATGATAAAGTCTTAAAAAGATATTTTGAAATATATAATACTATAACATAATAATATATATTATATATTGTTCATTTAAGAAAATAATTCTATAAACTACTTCCTCCATTCCCTATTTTTCTTTACATATGCTTTTGGGATGTTCCATATTTTTCTTTACCAAACAACTTTGGTTTATATTTGTGCTTTGAATGAAAATTGAGGAAAAAAAAAAAGTTGAAATTGAAGTGGATGAATGAAAAGCTTGAATTTGGTTTATATTTGTGCTTTGAATGAAAATAAAGGTGTGAAGTGAATGAAAATTTAAAAGTTTGGTTTGATTTGGTTAGAATTGGATGATGGGAGACATTGATATTATTGTATGATATGTTGGTGAGTCTCCGATGTTTTATATGCGTATACCCCGCATTTCAGCCACATTATCCCAAATTTATCTTACCCTTCACCCTAGCCCTACATTACAAGCTTAAAAAGTCCTCTTTGATCTTCATGNTTGATCTTCATGTGCATGCTTTGGTTGATTGTGGAAGAGTCCTTTGGCAAGGTCGTAGAGTATTAATTGCATTTCGAGTCGACTTTAGGATTGAGTGTATACCTTTAAACACTTGCATGAGGTGTGAGATGTGGATTTGGGTTCCTCAAAACTTGCATTTAAACACTTTATTGCATTTGCATTCCATCTTCTCATGGTTGGGTGGTGAGGGTGAGCTACATTGTTAGATGCTCAATTGTGTAGAGTAACAACCCGTGAGCTATTCTAGTCATCGATCCATTAAACTTGCTTGGTTGGCTTTGTTTGACTTGTGTTTAGGAATGTGCAGCATTTGACTTGCTTTGATCTTGGTAAGCTCGGATGGATCCTTGAGTTGTGATGCATATGTTTTTATGGGGTGAAAGTCATTTCGTTGTCTTTGCTCGGGACGAGCAAAGGCTTGGCTTGGGGGAATTTGATATGTGCGGTTTTTATTGTGTTTTTCCCCCTTGTTTCGGGCTAATTTTATGCCTAATAGTTGTGATTCGGGCTTGATTTTAGCTCGTTTAGTGTTCTTTGGCTATTTTAAAGTGTTTTGCCAAGTTTGATTGATTCCCGACGATTTTAGAGCTTTTTGGTTTGATTTTATCATTTGCGGAAGTTATGCTCGGTTTTCANATTTGCGGTTGTTATGCTCGGTTTTCGTATGTTTTGTATTTTCAGGAGCTCGGAAACCGAGTTTGGAAGGAAGCTGGGAAGCTTGGACGGAACGAGAATGACATGTGCATGGGAATGCGTGCCAAAGAAGTTATGGAAACAAGCCATGAAGAAACTACGAAGAAATAAGAAGAAAAGGAACAAAGAACTGACAGGTCTATGCGCCCGCATAAATTCCTTATGCGCCCGCATTTAATAAATCTGCAGTCTTCAAAGAGCTTCTGGAGGGTTGATGCGGGCGCACAAAATTGCTATGCGCCCGCATCAGCGGTTTTCTGTAAATTTTGTTTCTTTTATTTTCTTCGGCTTTTGACTTTGTAAGCCCAATTTTTGGGGTATTAAGGGCACAACTTCCTAGGCTAGACTACTTTATGCTTTTCATAACTTAGAATTACTCTCTTAGGTTTTAATTAAGCATTTTTTCTCTCTCAAAAATTAGATTAGGAATTAGGGTTTGTTCTCAACAATTAATTTCAATTCAATTCAAGTTCTTCAATTTGGTAATTCTTTTCACTTTTATTCTTTTTGCTTAGTTTAATTTATGCTTTTTAGTTTCAGTAGTTTAATTAATATAGTTTAATTGTTGATGTTAATTAGTTTAATTGTTAATTACTTCATGAATTTAATTATGAATTCTATAATTATGATTGCTTTGATTTTCATGTTCATGAGTGAGTAGTCAATTTTCTAGGGTTAAGGAAACCTTGATTAATTAATGGACTAATTAACTTAGATTGTTTCAATTCCACAATTAGTAGTCAGATTCCTATTATTGGCTTTTTAGTTTACAATTGAATTGTGCGCAGATTTAGTTGTAATTTTGGTAATTGTTGAATTTGATGCCGAGAGGTAAAAATACCACAATAAGACCACTGAATAATAGGCGGAATTAGTCTAGGCATGAGCGAGAGCCGTTAGATGAGTTCTGAGGGAGTCTAAGTTCGAGAGTATTAGTGAGCCCTAATTTGATGATAATTGTGAGATTGAACGATCTTTGTTAGTGAAACCATTAGTTGTTCTTGGTGACCCGAATGACCCTAAACTTTAATTTATTGGTTTTAATCTTCGTCATTTTCCGTAATTGATTAGTAGTTAATTAGTTAGTCAACATTTCTCAACCAAGACCCGTTACACGGTTTAAGCTTTTTAGAACTAGTAGAGTTCAATTGCTTCCCTGAGGATTCGAACCCTACTTCCCTAGCTACATTAGTTAGTGTTGTTTGGTTTATTTTTGATAGATGTGCGATAGCCTCATCATTAGATATTGTAATAACTTCAAATACAATATTATTCAAATTCATGGACATGAAAATGTAAATTAAATTATTAAAATATTTTATCAAATTATATATATTTTTAATTGTAAATATGAATATATAAATCTCCTGGTTCAATAAAAATGAAAATTATTTAGGAAAAATTATCCATGTGGTCCCTATTATATGAAAAAAAATATTATTTATAGTATTGTTAAGATTATTCTTTAGGAAAACTTTGTTGTTAATTAATAAAGTTTCCTTGACCCCCAAAAAAAATTTATTCTCTTAAAATAACTTTTTCTTTATTTGTGTAAAATTTCGCACACAAAAAATAAATCTAGTTTAAAAACAAAGTAAATATTATTATTATTTTTTTAAATCTAATCTTTTCTTTAATTCAACTAACAAATATAGTGCTTTTATAATATAATTATAAAGTAAATTTGAAAAGGTGATAGATTTATGGAATATTTTTTTTATTATTGTCTTGTATTATTTGTACGAAAAGTTGAAAGCTTAAGGATTTACTTCAAAAATTAGTAAATCATATAAATTAAATAAATCACTTCATTATGTATAGTTTAAAGTTGAACAATTTCATTGCATATAAATTATTTTTTTGCATTTGTTTTTTTTTTTTAAGAGATTGAAGTTAATTAAATTCACTATGCATAGATTAAAGTTAAATAATATTTTATCATATATAATTTTATTACACAATTTATTCAATCACTTCATTGAATTAAATCATATACATAAGTAAATCAATTAAATCATTTCATTATGTATAGATTAAAATTGAACAATTTCATTGCATATAAATTGATTTTTTTTTTTAATAAAGTGGTTGAAGTTACTCCCTCCGTTCCCTATTTTTCTTGTCCGTCACTATTCAGCTCTTCATTATGGTATATGATATAATAATAGTAATGAGGTCAAATTGGGGTGATAATTGATGAAAGGGAAACAACTTGCAACTAATAGTGGGTGATGTGTGGGGTCCATTTTAATAAAAAAATATTATAAACTTAATAAAGTTGTTTGGTACGCAAATTCTTGGATGCACCCGGAGCACCTTCCTCTAGGTGCTCCCGGGTGTGTGTAACACACGCGTTGCTTTTTGGTTTATTTTTAATACTGATGTTCATTTTATTATCATTAATGTTCATTTCACTTTTTTATAATGATGTTCATTTTTTTAACATTAATGTTCATTTCTTATACTTAGTGTTTATTTTGCCATTGATAATGATGTCCATTTTTTTAAAAGTAATGTTCATTTTGTTAAAAGTGATGTTCATTTTATTATCGTTAGTGTTCATTTTCACGTTTTTATAATGATGTTCATTTTTTTGACACTAATGTTTTTTTATACTCAGTGTTCATTTTACCATTGATAATGATGTTCATTTTTTAATACTGATGTTCATTTTGTTACTGTTAGTGTTCATTTTAACTTATTGATATTAATGTTCATTTTGCTATTGTTAGTGTTCATTTTAAAGTTCAGTCTTGTTAATTGATATTGTTCGTTTATATTTATTAATGTAGAAAATTGTCTCTATTGGAGATGCTGGTGGTGATAGTGTTATCACTAGTACAAAAAATGGAATTTACTGCGCCACATTTGCTGCGGTTTTTTGACATTTTTAAAGAACCGCAGTAAATACTTGTTGATGATTTCAACACAAAATATTTGCTGCGGTTAAAGTATTTACCACGGTTTTTTATTCTATTTGTTGCGGTTGAACCGTAGCAAATAATCCAACAACAGATACAAAGTTTCAGCCCAAGCCCAGCAATAAAAACCCTATTTTAACCCACTTCCTGTATGCCCGGCCTCCCCCCTTTTCCTTCTTATTTTTGTCCTAACCCTTTCCTCAAACCCTAACCCTTCAATCCCCTTCTCTCACTCAATGTCGCCTCTCACCCTCATTCCCCTTCTTTCTCTCACTCAATCTCGCCTCTCCCTTCATTCCCCTCCTTTCTATCACTCAATCTCGCCTCTCACTCATTCCATGAATTTCGTCTTCACATTGAAGAAACGAATCGAAGAGCTTCAATCAAATCTAGGTTTGGCGAATAATGAACTCGAAAATGCTAAACGATTCAAGGATAATACTAGAGGTTTAATTAGAGGTTTGGCGAATAATTAAAGGCTTCGAAGTTGAATTGTCGATGAGCGAATCTTCGAATCAAACCCTAGAGGTTTAATTTCTGTCTTTTTTAAGCTAATTTGTTAGACTTTAGGTTTGAATTTGCGTTTTTTTGATGTGATTTTCGTTTATTTGTTTGAGTTTGAATGTTAAAGCTAATTCGTTGATTTTTAGGTTTGAATATGCGAATTTTTTGATGTGATTTTCGTTTATTTGTTTGAATGTGTTTACTATCTATTGAAAGCGAATTCGTCACTTTCTAGGTTTGGAATTTGCTTGTTTTTTGATGTGATTTTCGTTTATTTTTCGATTGAAATTTGAAGCTAATTCGTCATTTTTAGGTATGTAGATGACGAATTGCTTGATTTGCTTATGTGATTTTGTTTTGATTTGTAGAGCATATGCTTTTCATGGGGGTTCATCAAATGCTTACACAGAGGCAGAACATACCTTACGAAAAGCGGGAGTTTCTCAAAGATGCTCTAAAGAGGTAGAGATCTCTCGATTTCCCTTTTTCTGTAGTAACTACCTTACGAAAGCCATTTCATATTTCATTTAGTTTACATTGCTGAAGTTTTGGTTTTCATTTTAGTTTATACTTTATTGTATAAGAATGTCTTAATTTTCCATTATATTTATTGTAGCGGATGAGCAATGTCTTGCTTATATTTTGTTTCAGTGCTCAAGAGGTTTCTGATGATTTTTGATCTTCACACAAATTGGCCTTGCTGCCTGTATGTTTTGCAGGTAAAGTGGATGTGATTGAGAATGAAGCTTTTATTCTTCCTTTATTCAATGTCAACAGCCAGTGTTAGTAACAAGGTTCTTTGTTTCAATGTCAACAGCCTGTTTACTAGTGAACTACGGGCAAATTAGGCCTGAATTGTACCTGAAGCTGGATACCCCAAACCTTACTCACTTCAAAACAGACTTGTCTTGGACTTACCTCACCCGTGAGGCCATGATTAATAAATAAATTCCATGATTTCTTGTCCACTATAAATTTTTAATTTTCAAAAACTATCTTTAACACATATTCATTGACGAAAAGGGTACTTGCCAACATAGCAGATTAGCAGCAGGCTAAATACGACACAGCTAAACCCAAATCCCAATGATGCATTACTTGAGTATGTCCTCAACTTAATCAAGCCAATTTGCAGCTAATTCAAAGAGTTCAGTTACTTGAAACGATGATGCTTTAGGACACGATCGCATAATTCTTCTGTTTTTCACACACACACACATTCATGTTCATTTACTTATTAATGTTATCGCAAATTCACAATGACTAACCATAATATTGCCAACATACAGAGGTCCAAGATGGGCAAGTGTCAATTTGGGCATTTTTATATGCATGCAATGTTCTGGGATCCATCGAAGTCTCGGAGTGCACATCTCAAAGGTATATTCTTTGTAAGTTGTTGTTTGGTTGATGTGTTTTACTTTAATTGTTATTTATTTTTGTTTTAAGTACAACAAATGTTTTTGTAGTTAGTTTTAGACTTTTAGTCTATGCCTGATTACTTGTTGGCACTTTCTAACCTATTATTTAGGCTCCTAACGTTTTTCCTGATATCCTTGCTATCTTTAGTGGTTTCACAATAAAGTGCTCTTGTTCTCTTGCTTCGTACATGATTATCTTTACCTGATAAAACCAAACTAATATCTTACAGTATTAATTGAGGACAATCATGTCCTTTATTCTGAGTTTATCCTGATGCAGCCATAGTTTATATAGTTGTCGATGTTGCTGTATGTTAGAATATCTCTGGGCCTATGCTAACTATTACTATTACCTTCTGGTTAGGGATGTGTTATGTCAAAAATTGGGGGTGATTGTAATCCGGACTGATATTCTGAGTTGGCTAGATTTTGATTTCTTTCTGTTGTGCACATTTCAGGTTAAAAAGTCTGTTTTGAGTTCCCCCTCTCTATTTTTTCATGTCAGTGTTTTTGGGTGGTCATTGAACCTCTCCATTGTAGCGTCACTGATCTTAAGTCTTTTCTTTTTTCTTTTTTCTTTTTCTTCTTTTTTTTTTCTTTTTTTTCTTTTCTTTTTTTTTCCCTTTTTTTCTTTCCCGGGTGCTGGGTCTGTTTGAATACACAGGTGCAGGTTTCTCAAGGAGGCTTCTGTTAGAGCTTGTCCTAATGAATTTGGAAGGACTTGTTTGATTTTTTGTGGAGGTATGCTGCCCAGAGAGACTTTTGAAAAAATATCTTGAATCAAGGGGCTGATATTTTAGCAATATTTTTTTGTTTTTTTTGCTTTATATACAAAGATTTATGGCCATCTTTCCTTCTATTGAGTTCACCAATGCTTGGTTATACCATATTTTCAAAACCCTTAATTATTTTGTATGTTTAAATTTTTTCTTTCTGCTGTATTTTTTTTGTGATAGAAGTGTAATTATATTGAAAATAATTGATTCTATGTATGTATAACATTTCAGCTTCTAATTTTGCTTTAAAATGCAAAAAAAAAAAAAATTATTTTTTTGGGTGCTTATTTACTGCGGTTATTCACAAAACCGCAGCAAATAATATGTTGGTTTATTGCTGCTGCTCCAAGTGCTGCGGTTAAAAACCGCAGCAAATACCTCTAAAAAAACCGCAGCAAAAATGGATTTTTGTACTAGTGTATGTAAAGTATTTTATGATGATTTTGTAAATTTTTTGGCTGAGTGGTGGGTGCATTCTCACTTTATCTTTTTTGATGCTGAAACCTTTTCGAAAAGCATATTTGTTATACAGATCAAATGCTTCTTCATTGTTGTTCACTTTTATATTAAACAATTCAGATTCATCAGTTTCATTTACAAATATTTGGAATGAATTATCTGCAAAAATTGAAAACATTAAAATTAATAAGCTGAATACTAAGTCATTTTTTCTGAACGTTCAGAAATTCATATACAAAAGTTTAGAATATAGCTAAAAAACATTTTATATATATGCAAATGGAATTTCTGAACATTAAGTCAGTTTTTTTGAAAGTTCAGAAATTCATTTAAAAATTTCAGAACATAAATGAATGTTCAGAATTTGTGTGAAAAAGTTCAGAAAAATAATTAGAAGATTACAACAATCACAAGAACATAACTAAACAACAATTCATTTTTCTTGAATGTTCAGAATTTGTGTGAAAACGTTCAAAATATAATTAGAAAATTACAACAATTAGAAGAACATAACTGAACAACAATTCATTTTTTCTGAATGTTCAAAATTTGTTTAAAAAAGTGCAAAAATAAGATTACACCAATTAGAAGAACAAGCTGAACAACAATTTATTTTTTCTGAATGTTCATAATTTGTTTTAAAAAGTTCAGAAATAAGATTACACCAATTAGAAGAACAAACTGAACAACGATTCATTTTTTTTAATGTTCAGAATTTTTATGAAAAAGTTCAGAAATAAGATTACATCAATTACAAGAGAAAACTGAACAACAATTCAAATTTTCTGAATGTTCAGAATTTTTATGAAAAAGTTCAGAGCTAAGATTATACCAATTACTAGAGAAAACTGAACAACAATTCATTTTTTTTGAATGTTCGGAATTTTTATGAAAAAGTTCAGAAATATGATTACACCAATTACAAAAGAAAACTGAACAACAATTCAATTTTGCTAATGTTCAGAATTTTTATGAAAAAGTTCAGAAATAAGATTACATCAATTACAAGATAAAACTGAACAACAATTCAATTTTTGTGAATGTTCCGAATTTTTATGAAAAAGTTCAGAAATATAATTAGAAGATCACAAGAAAACATATTAATATAGAAATTTAATTTCTGAACACTAATTCATTTTTTCTGAACATTTATGAATTTTAATGAGCATATATGCAAAATTTCAGAACAATAATTTCTGAACTTCAATTGAAACTTTTTGAACGTTTATTAAATGAAATTATGAAAAATTTGACGAAAATTAGAGCTTACAATTTTATGTAAAATCTTCATTGATTATTTCTTGTAGATCTTCGTCTGATTTTGTATTGTTTTGAAATGTATTTCTTCGATTTTCTGTTGAATCTGCCATGATTGAAATTCCAGGGTTTCAAATTAGAGAGAGAATTGTTTTGATTTTGAGAGAAAGAAGAGAGAGAATTAGAGAAAATGAAGGATGAACTAAAAAAAAAGGAATTTGTTGTGTATATATAGCAGTGGTTGTTGGAGTTTATGGAAACTGCGCAAAATGCAACGTTTTGTACCCGGAGCACCTTCCTCTAGGTGCTCCGGGTGCACCTAATCCAGATTGTGTTTGGTAAAGAAAAAGATGGAACATCTTAAAACATCATATGTAAAGAAAAATAGGGAACGGAGGGAGTAATTAAATTCACTACGCATACATTAAAGTTAAATAATATTTTACCATATATAATTTTATTACACATTTTATTCAAAGTATATAAAATAAATCATTGGTAGTGTCAGTTGATTTAAATAAATTCCGTAGCTTGTACAAGAAGATAATAATATAAGTTTAGGCGGAAAAAATGTAATGAAAAATTGACACATGTATAAGGATTTTTTATAGCGGTTTTTATTTTAATTATAGTATAAATATATAGGTCTAGCCCGAAATTCATTACGCTACTTGAATTTGTGTTTGGACAACATATTTGGCTCAAACATTGGCTTAACTAAGCCCGAATTGTCTAGGTCCCTACCCACCCCATGATCAATGACGAACTTAACAAATGCATAACACTACAAATCTTCAAATTTTATGCTAATAATTAATGGATCGTAATGCATGTGTTGTTGGGTTAAAAATACCAAAAGTGGCCCCTCAAAATCCCATGTAATGTCCCTCCACTTTCACTTGAACCCCATAATATTAGAACAACTAAAAAAAAAGCTTCAATAATACAATAATGGTGGTTTCCACTTGCAGCTCATGAAACTTCCTTTAATGGGGGACTATATCAAGTATCAACACTTGAGTCTTTCTCTAATTAGGGTAGAGAAGACACCACCTAAATCTTCATATTGTCTATTTATGGCATTTTTTATTAAGGTGGCAAGCATTGTTGGTCCACCTTGCTTAAATTTCATTTAAACACCAAAGTTTTTTCTTTTTTATGGCATTTTATTGTCTTTTAATTTATAAGTAAACAAGTGTGGTGAATTCTCTTCTCAATGTTGAAATTGTTTAGATAATCGATAAATCAATCAAACAGAGCCTTAATTCCAAAAAATTAGAGCCGTTACATAAATTAAAAAATCATTCCATGTAGTCATCTATATAAATTTTCTTTCTCCATCCCTTGCAATCAAAGACCTCATTCTCTTATAAATTGTTTAGAGAATGATAGTCTTGATTGTGCAATATGAGGTTCATAACCTAGACTGCATTCCCTACTTATATAGCTGTAATAATCCACTAATATCAGATCATTATGTCAATTCCACTAATTAGTGAATCTCCAATTTCCCAAATTATCATCATTATACTCCTAGGCCTTATAGCCTATGCAACACTGTGTAGACGGCATGTAAACTTTGCACTTTGTTAGTAATGCAAAGGTTGGTGACTTGGTGAGTATTGGCGAATCTAGAAAAGAATATTTCCAAACTATTTTGAGACCGAGTACAAAATAAAATTTCAAACCATTAAGTGTACGTGCAACTCAAGCAGTCAATTTTAAAAGAAAACTTCAAAAAAATTGTCTGATTTTGTCGAAAATTCTCTTACAGTTGGTCATACGATCCTACGTACGTTATGTGGCTCCCAAGCTTGTAAAAGTAATATTATTATGTCATTCTTTCTTGACATGGAATGTGAAGGGACATTTTTCTAGCTAGTAACACCCCTTATCCTAGCCTGGTACGCTTAACTTTGAAATATCTAAACATCGGACTTATTGAATCTTTTGTATCTCTATAGTCCAAAACTGTGCAAGAGATTTCATGTGATGAGGATGCATCCTATGCCAATGTCCTGCATCCGAGGAAATTTGATTTTTTTTGGGACATAGTTTGAAATGCTTTACTAATGCTGTATAGAAGTGCTCTATCATTGCCAGTCACCTCATTGGCAACAAGCTAACAAGAGATTTGCTGCTAAGACCTTGTTCAAAAATATCTTATGTTTCATAGATTCTCCATGTCAGCCTTTACACTGTTACACACTAAGTTAATAGGGGCCTACAACAACAATAACACTTACAATTCTATATTGGAATTACAGATTGTACGGCTAATACATCATACATACTGTAATATCACCATTCAAGTCCATATATTAATCATGATTTTACTAAATTTACAATTTTGTCTTAGTGCAGATTCGTTTGAATTCGTGCACTAAGCCAACTTGTGTGTGTGTGCGCGCGCGCGTGCGCGTTTGCTTAGTTCCATGGACAGTAGCATACTTCATACTGGCATGAGATCATATTAGGAGCACTTTGGAATGGTGTGTCTCTTACTTATTTTACCTGGT
The DNA here is from genome assembly GCA_016808085.1 of Suaeda aralocaspica. Lineage (NCBI taxonomy): Eukaryota > Viridiplantae > Streptophyta > Magnoliopsida > Caryophyllales > Amaranthaceae > Suaeda > Suaeda aralocaspica. The sequence goes on from PYUH01000384.1 coordinate 679,742, forward strand.
AAAAAAAGAGGAGAAAAATAAGTACTGTTATCAAGGCAATAAGGTTTTTTAGTTTCGGATATGTCTGAAATTGGTATATTTCTACATACACAGTTTATAGCAAGGTTGATTTGTAGCTGGATCAACATCTGAAGCTGGTGGTTCCTCGCCAAATTTCATATCACAACTCATGTCTTCAAAATCTGCAAATTCATGACATTTACAAATTAATTTTCACATGGTAAAAGAACAGCTTTTTTCATAGTATATTATACAAGGCGTGGTGTGTTCTTAGAACTATCTTATGTTCATCTGAACCTATCAGCATTACTGTTTTTTTGCCATCTGAACTTATTGACCCTTATCTACGTATTTTAGTTGTGAATTGAACTTTGGTGGCCCTTTAGTGAGCTATTTGGCCGTTAATTGAACTTATTTTCTCTAAGGCGAAAAGAGCAAAGCTATTCATGACATTTTGTAAGCATCCATAATATCATGCAACTAAATTCTGAATCAATGTGTAATCTGAGAGTCTGCAAATCATAGTGCTTCCTTGCCCCCTTAATGGTAAGATTATGGGATCCTTATGTGTTATTAGTGCAAATTTACTGTAAACATTTAAGCAAGTTGCTAACAGTAAGTCTGTTACACATACTAGGGACCATGGTGATTGGCATTCCGAGTGATTCCTTGATGAATGTTTGAGTTGGATACTTGCAGAGATTAGTGCACATTCCCACGCAATTAGAGCTCTCTAAAAACCTGTAAGAAAAATTTATTAGTGAACCATTAATCAGTCATGTTATTTTTCTGTAATATGTATGGCACATACTAATTTACCTGCATTTCTTTACATGCACCACGTTCTTTTCTTTTCGTCCATCTAACTCTGATTCCATTACCTTCAAGTCCCGCGTCCATAGACAAACTTGTTAGATATAGCTCACATTGCATACACTTCATTAAAAGAGCAACATTATACGTGTTGAATGTCAGCATAACTGAGAAAAATTACCTCAGACGGCCCGACTAACCAAGCAAAAAACAGGCCTGTGAATTTAGCCATGAATTCTCTTGTAAATTTGGAAGGTGGTACCAAAGCCTTCAACTGTTATTCATGAGAATCGTAGATCAGAAAATTTACATCATCACCCTTTCTGTTTTCCTTCTGTTTCTCGCTTCATAAATCATTCAATTAATTATATACTTGTTTCTTTGAGAGATTCTCTAAGGTAATCACGAGCTGAGTATGCAAGATTACGACACTATTCTCTTCAACTTTAACATATTGGTTTTGACAGTAAATGTATCAACTTATTGTTTACTTACCAAAGGAAATAATTGGTTCGGAATGGATCTCTTTAGACCTTCCAGGCAAAGCTGCTGCTGTTGTAATGGATTAAAGTTCGCAGTCACTACTTTACAGGCTTCTAAAAAACCATCATAACCTTCGTTCTCTACTTGAATACCTGCCAATTCATTTCTGATCAATATTTTCCTGAGTTTATAACTGATTCAAAAGATAATGAAGAAGTATATAGCATATAACATAATACAAGAACATATATGTCTATCTATTGTACAAACCTGCTACAGCTTGAAGATTGTGAGAGAGATGATTAATGGCCAAGATATCAAGCCATTTGTCACGATAGAAAGTTATTTTTGGAGCGTTGAGTACCACACGTGCCTTGTAATTTGATGTTTTTAGAGACATAAGTGGATTATAAGACATGATCTTGTTATTATGCTTACGCTTGCTGTGAGTCTGAGCAAAGATGCCATGAGATATCGTGCTTTCTAGCAAGCTGGTATCCATGAATGTTTGAGTTCGATAACTTGATAAGAATGAATGGTTGTGAAGAGGTTCCTTTTAACTCATGCACCTATTTATAATGATGATAAAAGAGAAGGAAACAGCCAATTCATCTCATGAGCTGTTTTCTGATATTTTGCTCAACTATGTAATTATCAGGTGTCACTTTTTTTTTGAATGTAATATTGGCTATTGACGTATCGAATCTGCATTTGCATATCAGTTAGAATTCACTATAGTGACACTAATTGTGCATTTGTGATATTGATTATTGGCTACTTCAATCCAAAGATATATTATGATTCTTTGTGGTCACAATCCAAAGACAATGATGCTTAGGCTCGAAATTATATCAACTTCTTTAAGTGTCTATAAGTATACAACTACATCAACGTCAACAACCGGAGGTTATATCCAATGCACAATGCTCGAACAATTCAACCTGCAACTGAAAAAAGGTATCTACATCATTTAAACAAGGCATTTCGTAAGTTAACTAAGGGTTGAAACTCTAATCTACTACTCCGTACTCTGTAGTAAGTGTAAAAAATAAGCCTAGTCGCCCACCAATAAGAAAACTGGAAAGGCTATTTGCTGAATTAGATCATGCATGATGCAACAAAGCAATAGCTGCTGCAATGATCTGAACAGAAAAGGTAATCATTTCAACTAAATATAACATAAATCCTAACATATGCTTCAATTTTACAACCACATTAACAAAGAACATTCACTAAAAGAATTAAACTTCTGAAACATAACAAAGCCAATACCAAACAAGCACATGTTACAAGAACAAATTCAGTTAGAACTGCACATAGGAAAGAGAAAGAACTAAATTAACAAACACCTAAAAAGCTAATAAGCTCGGACCTAATATTCCTAGAGGTCTGAGTGAAAGATCACTCCATGTACTTGATTCTACCACCTAATTCATTTTTATTACTTATTCTAATCCTTGGCTGATTTGTTGATCAATGACTTGTGGATGTGAGGAATCACACCACCACCAGCAATGGTTCCTTTGATGAGAGTATCAAGCTCTTCATCTCCACGAATAGCAAGCTGCAGATGCCTTGGAGTGATTCTCTTGACTTTGAGATCTTTGCTTGCATTTCCTGCTAACTCAAGCACTTCTGCAGTCAGGTATTCGAGAATAGCTGCAGAGTAGACAGCAGCATTTGCACCTACACGACCATTGGCAGAGACTCTTGCCTTCAGATGTCTGTGAATTCGACCAACTGGAAACTGAAGGATCCCTCACAAACCCACAAAAATTGAAACACGTTACAATTGGAACAACAAATAGGCATTTTTTGCCCATAATTTTAAATGGATCAATCAAGGCAAAAATCAAAGTCTTCAACAAGTTGACCATTATAGCATGGTAACTTAGAATTTCTAGCTAAATATTTCCCAACTACAAAGACAAGTAAACTTAGCATAATAGAAGAGAGAACAAAAGGGTAATAAGCATTTGCTAGACTTGCAGAGAATTGACAGTGATGTTTCAGACTTTTGAAATATACTAATTATCGAAAGAAAGATAATAATCAACATTTCGAAGATTAGAAGATGATCAAAACAAAGAAGTGACCTTCACAAAGCGTCTAAAACAAAATTCTCTCCATGTTAAGCCCACTCTGATCTCTCTCCCTAACACATTTTTTATTCATTATAATAACTGGAAAAAAAAAAAGCAGCATCCTTCAAAAATTTGTCTTTGAAGACTGTTGCAACTGATTAACCAAGATCACAGTTTAGTGATTTGTTCAACCTATCCAATGCACATGGAACTACTTACAAATTAAGAGTAACATATTGATGAGTTGGACAGTTTGGCAACCTTCATTGAGCTCATTCACTAAGTATCTCTGCCAAGCAAAATTTCAAAGGCTAATCGATCAAGTGAATTAACCAAAAATTTTCTCATCAATTAAAAGCTAAAACCTACAATCTTTTTTGACATTGTTTCATCATAAACCATCACAGTTCCTAGATATCCCAAAAATATACTCTTAGACTTGGAAATTGCTTCTTATAGATTAAGGAAGTAAGCCAATGTGTAGACAACATTCTCAAACAACTTAAGAAGCTTGTCAGAAGTTTTAAATGGGATTTGGCAGTACTCATGCCTAGACTATACAAGTCATATTAAAATCGAAGACACTTAACACCATGCTAGAATTTACATAAAACCAAAGAGTATGATGACCAATAGTATACAACCAGCCTTATATTGGCCAAGATTACACCAATAGCTGTGAATAAGAGACAAATAATCACAACATTGGTGTACTAAGATACTTATGATTCATCAATCATCACGAAGTTTTTGCTTTCAATAACTGATAACTTCTAACATGGTATCAAGAGCCTTTAATTCAAATAAACTTGCAACTCAATAAACCTAAATAAAGGGACTATGTATAACCAAATTATATTGAAGTTTAACAAGCTAAAGGCAAATGGAGCAAGTATTAAGAAACAAATGGGTATCTAAGTACTTACTAGTCCCATCAAATGTTTGTACTCTATATGGAAGAACATGGAAAAAAAAAATTCAAAAACCATAATCTTAGACTTGGAAATAGCTTCCAATCAATAAAGGAAGCCAATGTGTAGACATCCTCTCCAACTACTTATGAAGCTTTTCAGAAAATTCAAATGGGATTTTGGCTACACTCATGCCTAGACTAAACAAGTCATATTAAATCCAAGACACTTACCACCATGCTAGGATTTACATAAAAGCCAAAGAGTACGATGATGACCATCAGTATATAACTAGCCCACCAATTGTTGTGAACAAGAAACATATACTCACATATTTGTTGTTCCTTTAACATACTTATAATTCATCAACCATCACAAACCTTTAGCTTTCAATAACTAGTAAATCTTAACATGGTATCAAGAGCTTCAATTTAAATAGACTTGTAACATAATAAAACTAAATGACGGAATTGTGTATAGCCAAGTTATATCTATACTCTATAGGAAAAAACATAAAAAGATCACCTTTTTTATTTTGCAAGTAATAAAATACCTTTTTAGGCCCGAACATTGGATATAAAAAAAATTTACACATGGCAAAATCAACTCCATTACATGTCCAGAAGCTGTTAACTTTCAAAACAACTCATAACATAAACCATCAAAATTCCTCATTATCATTAAAAAATCAAGATTCAACAACAAATCTACATCAATATAAGTCCAAAATCACATTTTTTAGCACATTTAACCCAACTTAAAACACAACCACAATGTTGCCTTAAATACAGTAATTGCAGGAAAACAATAACAAAACAGAAACCTGTAAATTTTAATATATAATTTGGTTCAACATTTCAAGTTAATTTTAAAAGTAAAAATTGAATTTTTTTCACTCAAAATGAAAATGTAAAAATTAGATAAAAAAAAACATAAAAGAAAGAAAGGCAACCTGAAGACCAGCACGAGAAGAGCGAGAAACAGGCCTCTTTTTGTCCTTATCTTTGTTTGCTGCTGTTGTTTTCCCTGCTACTAACCCTTTTCCTCCTTTTCCTGCCATTTTTTCCTCCTTCTTTTTTAACTAAATCTGTATTATTTCCACACCAAAATACAGGAAAATTAATAAAGATTTGTTCTTTATCATTAAACTAATGGAACCAACAACATATTCAAGTTCAATTAATCCAAGATATGAGAAATTTATATATCCTTTAATGCTAGATTGAAACAATGTTTCTAACAAAAATTGAATCTTTAATAAAACCCCAGAGAAAATCTTGAATATTCAAGCAACAAAAAGTTGGAAAAACTTAATTTTACTTGAAACCCTAGATTTTAATCATACCAACAAACAAAACCTAGATTTTTAAATCAAATACTAACAAGTTTTAAAACTTCAAATTATCAAAGATTGAAACTTTAACAAAAACCCATAAAAAAATCTTGAGTTTTCAACAATAAAAATATGGAAAAACTTGAATTTGCTTCAAACCCTAGTTTTGTATCATGCCAACAAACAAAATCCAGATTTCTAATTCAACAACTATCCCAAGATTTAAATACTTCGAATTAACAAACAAATAAAACGGAAGTAAATCTAAAAGAAAAGGGGACAGTTTAATTAATTGATTAATAAATGGAGAAAGAAGAAGAAAAGCATACCTTAGGTTGAGTAACTGAACAAGAAAAGAGTAGAGTTAGGATAAGGAAATAAAGAAGGAGAAATAAATAAGGGGGGAAGAAGAAGAAGGTGGGAAAAAACGAAAAGTTGAAATAAAAAAAAAAAAGGGTTTTTGAAATTAATGGCGGTTAAATTAAAGTTTTGGTTTGAACAAAATGTTAATGAAGAGCGCCAATTTTATTAAATTCTAAATTGATTTTTTAGGTAGTTTTTTCGAGTTTCAAAGTTTGCCGCTAATATTTTTGGTCAGTTCATGTAGTTGTTGAATTGTTAAAAAGTACTCTTTGGTGTTTGGACTAGGTTTGTTGGACTAGTTGTGTACTTGTGTTGCGGCCAAAAGAATATTGTTATCTTAAAATTATCAATTTGAAGCTCTAACTTTTATTTAAGGACTTTGGTTGGCTTGAATTTGGACCCTATTGATAGGTAAATGAGTAAATCAATTTACTTAAAGGGGGTGTTTGTTCATCCTACTTCAGTGCAAGTGACAACTGGTTTTATTGATAATGGAAAATTTTTTATTCAGTTGAATTAAAATGAGCTAAAAATTTAGCTACAAATCCAATGTATACAATTCTTGTCTTTAGTTATATATTGCAAGGAACAACCGGTTAATATGGTTATACCATATAACACATGGATTGTACTAAATCAATATACAATGTCATTCATTTTTTGTTCATTTGGAGTTTTTGCTCCAAAGTTTCCAAATGAAAATAGATGAACAAGCCTTAGCTCAATAACACCACCCCAAATTTTTTTTAATAATAATAATAAGGCTTGAGCTCAAACACCTTTACATTCAACTTGATATGTTTTGCTCTTTACATATTTCCAATTTAGTAAATAAATGTATAATACTACGGAGTACATGGTATACTTCCAGGAGCACCTAAGAAATTGCAGTATTCAGCTATTCTATGGCATTTAATCAATTTTTGATTTATTGGAGAACATCGAATGACTCTACAAAAGAATCCAAAAATATCCGGTGCTACCAGTTAGCCAAAGCTATATTCTCACATCGACCTCAGATGTACACTTTTCGGTATAAATATTACTCCATAAAAAGGTGAAACAAAGAATATTATGCTGCTCAATATTCAAGAATTTCCAACCTAGCTGTTGGAGGAAGTTTACTGGAAATCTGATCAGCACAGTTTCGGATGGCATCAAGCTGCTCTGGTGATACCAGTTCACACTGCCATTTATTGAGATACAACCTTTTACCAGAAGGAACAATGGTCATCTTCTTCAATGCAACTGCTGATTCAATAAGCAACAATGCTAGATCAATTTGCCCTTTATGACCCATGAACCCACTAAGCTCAATTTCTCGAAGATTCCTGTGGCAAAATTTCTCACTTACACCCTCGTCTAAATCACAAACAATGAAGCTTGGAGCCTTTAGGTGCAACCCGAATTTATACAGAGATGGGGCTGCTCTTAAAAAGTTAATGAACCCGAGAAAACCGTTAGTTAGAGAAACAACTGACATGATTAGTACTTTGAGATTGACCAATGTTGGCAAGATCTCATAATCCATATCGAACTTCTCAAAGAAAAGATCAAGATCCAATATTAGAGTATTAAGCATTGGGTTATTGAGCATTAAGTCGCTGAAAACCTCATCGATCCAGCCCAAACGTAGCACCAAAAGCTTCGAGATATTGTTGAAGGAGAAGGTTAACTTAGGCCCAATATATGTGAATGATGCAAGATTTTCTGCATTTAAATCCAATTTGAGTAAATCATGGCAAAGGTATATGTGCAGGAATTTCAACCGAACCAACGACTCAGGTATTCGTATATTTATCAGCTTCTCAGCAGAGCAAACAAACAGGTCCTCGAGAAGCAAGCAATTTGACATAAGATCCTCAAAAGCTTGGTCTGTAACAACTACTGAGGTCAAAGACACCAATTTAAGATTCTTGAAACTGCTAAAAGAAGGAATAATTTCACATCCCCCCAACCGTAATTGGCTTAAACGACAAGGGCTTGTTTGGTGACTAGCCAATTGTGGAGGAAAAAACCAAGAACCAACGGTGCTTCCCTTACGAAAATGTAGGTTGAGGTTTTGCACGTTGCGTTCAAAGGCAAACAAGACCCAACGGTCAATGTCAGAAACCACTTCTCCAAATAATTCATAATAATACCCTGAAAACTCTAAAATATCAAGTGACGGTGAAGTCAATTGGTCAAGGACTCCATTCACCAACCTAACATACTGCAGTGTTTTCAACCGCTGTTCTACATAATTGAGCTCCCGGCCAAACATGTTATAGGCATCAAACGTAAAAGTCGGGATTCTCATCCACAAATTTCTCCATTTCTTCGAAAGGACACTAGTACCCACAGCTTGCCTCAATGGCATTTTAAGCAATATGTGAATGAGTAGTTCATCGGGCAATAAACTAATCCTATCTTGCGAAACACAATCAAACTTCGTCTCTGACAATTCACACACTACAACTTGTTTCTTTTCATTCATTGCTTCTCACCTTCAAGTAATTCAACATCATTCCTTATCAGCGAATTCAGTTACACACAAAATACCCATCAATTCTTAACACATTGTAACTCACGTAATCGCAAAAGGGATAAGAAATTGAAAGTAGATTGGCAAAATATTACAAGGAAGAGTTTCAAGCTCATAACCACACCATAATTCGAAACGATTTATCTGACCCTTTTCATTCATATTAACCCAAATCCCTCCCCAATATAATTTTACAAAATAGTAATGCAATAAATCGAACAAGCGAATTAAATACAACAGGAGCTCATGAGATTGAAGCAATTAATTCAACAAACTATTATCAATTAGGGGGAATTTACTATCGCCTTTCGCAACAAATTTCAATTAAATTGCCGAAATTCAACAATTATAATCTATAACAAGTTTCATTCAAACAACAATTACAAACCATTATAATACCTAGTAAACAGCAAACAGAATTACAAACATAATATGCGAATTAAATTACATGATTATTATATGATCCGAGCATAAAATTGAAGATAAACATCAAAAATTAGCAATCAATTTTGACAGATTTATCAAATTAGACTTACAAAAATGAAATTCGCTAAATGAATATCAACAACAACAAAAAGAATCGATTGTTGTAAAATAAAATAAAATCAACAATTGTGAGCAATAGATCAATAATAGAGTGTGAGTTAACGATTAAATGAAATCATAGATATTGCAATTGTTATTCAATAATTGAAATTAAAAAAAAAAAACGTTACCTCAGCAGCTTTGGTTTCAATGAAGAACTCAAAGTAGGTTTCAATGGAAGAGAGAAGTGAAAGAGGTTAGAAATATGAGAAAAAAAAGGAAAAGCAGATTAGCAGAGGGATTTAACCGATTAGTCTTTTGCCGAATTAGGCTATACTGAGGTAATCATGTCAAAAACCTGAAAATTGAGACGGCCTTGTTTGAGCTTGCCTTTTACAAGTCGAGCCGAGCTGGTCACTACTTACTAACGGTTTGTTTACTTTTGATAAATTGAATTGAATTGGATTGAATTGAAAGTTTTTATTGGTATTATAAATTTATGATTTTTAATTATCGATTATTAATTTTTAATTATGAATTAATAATAATTTTTAATCGTGAAGTAATGACATATTAATCATTTGGTTATTAATCTACTAATTATTATTAAAGCATTTTTTTTTTGCTGTTGGTAATTTATTATGGAATAGAAATCAGTAATACATCCTCATATATATGTGAATGATAATTCACTTATGTGGTATAATAATATTTTATAAATGATATTTCACTTATATTTTTATTTCATTTTCTTGAGGGTAGTTTCATAATATCTTTTTCGTGAAAATTATAAACTAATATATATATGAAACAAAAAAAATGATGATTAATGTTTCAAAAATATATTATGAACACAGTAGTAATATTATGAACAAGATTATATATATATATATATACACATGAACAAATAATATTAAGAACAAATTAATTAGCAAAATAAAAGAAAAGCTGAACTGAACTGAACTAAGCTGAACTAAACTGATTTTAAGTTGAAGTAAACAAGCCCTAAGGGTTTATTTTGTTCAACCGAAAACAATCAAACTTAACTAAACTAAGTTGAATTAAACTAATTTGAGCTGAAATGACCTGAATTAAAAGCTTTTAATATGAATTAATGATGTTTAACTATGGATAAGTAATAACATAGCAATAATATTGATATTAATCCTCTTATATTTGTGAAAAAAAATAAGTTAGTTATCAACTGAACTAATAAATATATTTATGAAACAAAAATAAATATGTGATGATAGTTAACGTTTCAAAAAACTATTATCATTANGGTATAATCTAGAACATTCTGGATACTAGGGTTTACTATACAGGAAACCCTTAATGCTTATATATATATATACTTTGGTAATGAATAATAAGGTAGATCTATTCTTCTCCNCAAAAAACTATTATCATTAGAGCGCCTTTTCTGTACACCGTGCCGCACAGAAATCAATTCATGCGGCACAAACAGACAAATACATGTCTGACGGCGTCAGAAAAAAAAAAATTGAAACACGCAAAAAAAGCGCGTGAAACCAAAACACACGCATAACAAAAAACACAAAAACCTAAAATTTTCTCTTTCCTCAATAATAACGCCGCTTTTCAGTCATCTCTCTCCTTTCTTTTTCATCCTCAACATTCATTCAACAATTCTGTGTAACAATTCTGGAATTTCTCAACTAAAATTCTGGAATTCATATACNTCAACTAAAATTCTGGAATTCATATACAATTAATTCACAAAAACTAATTAATATTCACATTCAACATCAGTATTCAGAAAATAATGTCTAATACATCAAAAAACTTCCCAAATTGTCAACAAACAATAGAAGTTGAATCAACAATCAATTATGAAGTTCTAAACCAGTCTCAAGAATCTGTAAATGAAATTGAAGAAGCATCCTATGAGCCGCTCGATTTGACCCTCCAGGAAAACGTGCATTCAAGAA
>PYUH01000385.1:5000-13919 GCA_016808085.1 Suaeda aralocaspica
ACTACAGCAATAACAACAACAACAATAGCAACAACAACAACAGCAGCAACAACAACAACAACGACAATAGCAATAGTAACAGCAACAACAACAACAATAACAACAATGACAATAGCAATAGTAACAGCAACAACAACAATAGTAACAACACCAAAAACAACAACAAAAAAATAACAACAACAGCAACACGACAACGGCAACAACAACAATAGAAACAATAACACCAAGAACAACAACAAAAACCACAACAACAACAACACCCATAATTACACTAACAACAACAACAACACCAGCAATAACACTAACAACAACAACAATAACAACAGCAGCAACAACAAAAACAACAACAACAACGACCACAACAATAGCACCAATAACACCAAGAACAACAACAACACCCACAATAACAACAACAACAACAACACCAACAATAACACTAAGAACTACAACAATAACAACACCACCAACAACAACAAAAACAACAACAACAACGGCAACAACAACAGCAACAATAACACCACCACCAACAACAACAAAAACAACAACAACAACGGCAACAACAACAGCAACAATAACACCACCACCAACAACAACAACACCAACATGGACAACAACAACACCAACAACATCAACAACCACAAAAACAGCAACAACAACTACAATAACAACAACAACTACTACTACTACAACAACAACAGCAACAACATCATCAACAACAACAACAACAACAACAATAGCACCACCACCACCACCACCAACAACAACAACAGCAATAGCAACAACTACAACACCAACAATAACACTAACAACAACAACAACAACAACAAGAAAAACAATAACACTAAGAAAACCAACAATAACAAGACCAGCAACAACAACAAAAACAACAACAACAATAACAACAACAACTACAACAACAACAACAACACCAAAAACAATAACAACAACCACAGCGATAACACCAACGACAACAGCAATAACAATAACAACAACAACAACAATAGCAACAACAGCAACAGCAACAACACCAACACCAACAATAAGACTAAGAACAACAACAATAACAACACTAACAACAACAACAAAAACAACAACAACAACGACAACAGCAACACCAACAACAACAACACCCAGAACACCAACAATAACAACAAAAAAACTAACAACAACAATAACAACAACAACAACACCAACAATAACACTAACAACAACAACAACAACAATAACAACACCAACAACAACAACAAAAGCAACAACAACAACGACAACAGCAACAACAACAACAACAACAAACACAACAACAACAACATAAATAGCAACACCAATAACAACAACAACAACAACAACAACAACAACAACATCAACAACAACAACAACAGCTACAACAGCACCAACAATAGCAACAACACCTAAAAGAACAACAACAATAGCAACAACAACAACAGCAACAACAACAACAACAACGACAACAACAACAACAAAAACAAAAACACCATCACCAACAACAACAACAACAACACCCCCCACAACAATAACAACAACACCAACAATAGCAACAACAACAACAGCAACAACACCAACAACAACGACAACAACAACAACAACAACACCAACAACACCAACAGTAACAACACCACCAACAACGACACCAACTCCAACAACAACAACTACTACTACTACTACTACTACTACTACTACTACTACTACTACTACTACTACTACTACTACTACTACAACATGGACAACATCATCAACAACAACAACTACTACTACAACAATAACAACAACAACAATAGCAACAACGACAACAACGACAACAACAACACCAACAACACCAACAACAACAACACCAGCAACAACTAGAACAACAGCAACAACAACACCAACAATAACACTAAGAACAACAACAATAACAACACCAGCAAAAACAACAACAACAATGACCATAGCAACCACAACAATAACACCTACAACAAAAACTACAACAATAACAACATCATTAACAACAACATCATCAACAACAACAACAACAAAAACAGCAACACCATCAACTACAACAATAATAACAACAACAACAACAACACAAACTACAACAGCAACAACAACAACAACAGCTACAACAACACCAACAACAACAACAACAACACCAACAATGGCAACAACAATAATAGCAACAACACCAACAATAACACTAACAACAATAACAACAAAACAACAATAACACTAAGAACAACAACAATAACAACACTGACAACAACAACAAAGACAACAACAACAACAACAGCAATACCAACTACAACAACAGTAACAACTACAACAACAACAACAAAAACACCAACAACAACGACAACACCAACAACAACAACAATAACAACAACAACAACAACAACAACAACAACAACAACACCAACANACCAACAACAATAACAACAACAACAGCGACAACACAACAACACCAACAACAACAATAGCAACAACAGCAACAACAACAACACCAACACCAACAATAACACTAAGAACAACAACGATAACAACACTAACAACAACAACAAAAACAACAAGAATAACAACGACAACAACAACACCAACAGCAACAACAGTAACAACAACAACAAAAACGCAACAACCACCACCAACAACAACACCAAGAACACCAACAATAACAACAAATAAACTAACAGCAACAACAACAACAACAACAACAACACCAACAATAACACTAACAACAACAACAACAACAACAACAACAACAATAACACTAAGAACAACAACAATAACAACACCAGCAACAACAACAAAAACAACAACAACAACGACAACAACATCAACAACACCCCCCACAACAATAACAACAACACCAACAATAGCAACAACAACAACATCAACAACACCAACAATAACACTAACAACAACAACAACAACACTAAGAACAACAATAATAACAACCACTGACAATAACAATAAAAACATCAACAACAACGACAACAGCAACACCAACAACAAAAACAGTGACAGTAACAACTACAACAACAAAGCAACAACCACCACCAACAACAACAACAATAACAACAACAACAACAACAACAACAACAACTACTACAACGACGACAACACCACCAACAACAACGACGACAGCAACAACAGCGAAAGGACCAACAACAACAATAGCAACAACACCAACAATAACAAAAACAAACACAACAACAACGATAACAACAACAACACCAACAACAATAAGAACAACATCAACGACAACAACAACAACAACACCACCAACAACAATAACAACAACAACAGCGACAACACCAACAACAACAACAATAGCAACAACAACAACAACAACAACACCAACAATAACACTAACAACAACAACAACAATAACACTATGAACAACAACAATAACAACATTGTAAACAACAACAAAAACAACAACGACAACAGCAACATCTACAACAACAACAGTAACAACTACAACAACAATGCAACAACCACCACCAAGAACAACACCAACAACAACAAATAAGCCAACAACAACAACAACAATGACAACAACAACAATAGCAAAAACAACAATAGCAACAACAACACCAACAATAACACTAACAATAATAACAACAACTATAACACTAAGAACAACAACAATAACAACACTAACAACAACAAGAAAAACACCAACTACAATGACCAAAACAAGAACAACAACTACAACCACAACAATAACAAGAACGACAACAACAACACCAGCAACAACTACAACAACAACAACAACAATAACAACAACAACAACAACACCAACAACATCATCATCAACAACAACAACAACTGCAACAGCAATAACAACAACACCAACAACAACAACAATAACAACACCAACAACAATAGCAACAACAACAACAACAACAACAATAACTTCAACAACAATAGCAACAACAACACCAAGAATAACACTAACAACAAAAAACACCAACAATAACACTAAAAACAACAACAATAACAGCACCAACAACAACCACAGCAAAAACAACAACAACGACAACAGCAACAGCAACAATGACACCAATAACAACAACAACAACCACAACAAAAACAACAACATCAACATCAACAACAACACTAACAACAACAACAACAACGATAACACTAAGAACAACAACAATAACAACACCAGCAACAACAACAAAAACAACAACGACGACAACAGCAACAACAAAAACACAAACAACAACAGCAACATCAACAACAAAAACAACAACAGCAGCGACGCACCACAAATTCGAAGTTCTAGGTCGAATAATTCTTAGAATTTGATTAAAGCAAAGCACCCTCAAATCCTAAAAACTATCCTCACGTGGGATAAAGCTCAATAGCACCACTTACTCGTCGAATTCCTCACAAGAAATCCTCACAAAATTTGTTTTTGACGTAAAACAATGAAACGGAAAACAACTTGTTTTTCAATCAATCTAATCTGATNACGAAAAACAATGTGTTTTTTATTCAATATAATCTGTCTTTCTTGAGGTGTTTTACATGATATTTATAGCTAAACGTGTTTTCCAGCATGTTAATATCCTAAAAAACTCTTAACTACCCTGGGATTAACGAACAAGCAAACTAAAACTAGGAAAACAAAATCTACTCAAATTCGGTAAGCAAGCTTGCGCACCAAGGCTTGTAATCCGAATTTTGCCCTAAATCCTAACTATTTTAGGAAACAAATCTAAGGAAAATATTTAACAACAAACTAACTAAATGATGTGAATTTTGTTATAAACAAACGCAAACGCCACTCACACAAGATAAACTAGAACACAAATTTGATAAAGCGACGCACCACAAATTCGAAGTCCTAGGCGAATAATTGTTAGAATTTGATTAAAGCAAAGCACCCTCAAATCCTAAAACTATCCTCACGTGAGATAAAGCTCAATAGCACCACTCACTCGTCGAATTTCTCACAAGAAATCCTCACAAAAATTGTTTTGACGCAAAACGATGAAAACGAAAACAATTTGTTTTTAATCTCTCTAATCTATTTTTCTTGAGGTAATTTACATGATATCTATAGCTAAACATGTCATCCAGTATGTGAATATCCTAAAACAAATCCTAACTACCCTAGAATTAAGGCACAAACAAACTAAAATTAGGAAAACAAAAATCTACTCAAATCCGGATAACAAGTCTTGCGCACCAAGGCTTGTAATCTGATTTTCTGCCCTAAATCTTAGTTATTTTAAGAAACAAATCTAAGGGCAATATTATCAACAAACTAACTAAAGTTGACCAAGTCAAACAACACGGAAAACAACGTTGCCCAAAACTCTCCAAAATCCCGTAATACAACCCGCCATATAACATGCTTATTTTTCTTGATTTTTGATGGACTTCCATTTTCAAGAACTTCAAGAAACCTTTCGAGCTTCGATCTTTTTTTCAAGAAACCTCCATTTTCGTGTTCCCCATGCTTGATTCCATCAACCATGACCCATAGACTTATTAAGAATATCACAAAACACCATATGGGAAAACCCTATCAAGTGAAGTGGGAAGAAAACCCATATAGCTCAACATTCCTAAACTACTAGTTATTCTTGCTTGATTTTTATGTGAGAAAACTTGTGCATGTCACCATGCACACGTAAAAATTTACTTTAGCCAACCCCAAGAGTCTCGTGTCTCCATAAGCCACTAGTTCTCCCATGGTTGCATCTTGCTTTGCACCTTCTATCAAACCNAATCAAACCCAAACCCTCGAAGTTTTGCTCATTGATATGCGTATCATCCTCCTCTTCTTCAAAAGAGTTTGTCCTCAAACCTCGAAGTTGGTCATCAGGAACATAAGGAGCTAAATCACCAATGTTGAAAGTAGCATGAACTCCATATTCTCCTGACAACTCTCATTTGTATGCATTGTCCCCCACCTTACTTATGATTTTAAACGGTCCATCACACCGAGGCATAAGCTTGTTTTTTCGTTGATTTGGGAACCTTTCCTTTCTCAAATGTAGCCAAACCAAATCCCCTTCCTTGTAAACATGTTGTGATTTGTGTTNTCAAATCCCCTTCCTTGTAAACATGTTGTTGATGTGAATTTTGTTATAGACAAACGCCACTCACACAAAGAAACTTAGACTTCAAATTTGATAAAGCTACGCACCACAAATCTGAACTTCTAAGGCGAATAATTAGTAGAATTTGATTAAAGCAAAGCACCCTCAAATCCTAAGAACTATCCTCACGTGAGATAAAGCACAAAGCACCACTCACTCAATCGAATTTCTCACAAGAAACTCTCAAGTTTTTGTTTTCTTCGTGAAACAATAAAAACCGGAAAACTTATGTTTTTCAATCAAGCTAATCTGAATTTTATTGATGTATTTTACATCCTATTTATAGCTAAACATAACACACAATATTTCAGAATCCTAAACATATACTAACTACCTTAGATATATGGTATAACAAACTAAGATTAGGATAACAAGAAAATCTTATCAAAACCGGATACATATCTTGCACCATATATTTTGTAATCTGATTTCTAGTCTAAATCTTAGATATTTTGCAAATCAAATCTAGCCACAGGACATATATCCGAATAACAAACCTGTTGACCAAGTCAACACCAAAAAACCGTGTTGACAAACGTTGCCCAATCTTTCAAAAATCTGTCAAAAATCCCGCCATAACTTGCTTGATTCTCGTTGATTTTGTTGGACTGCGATTTCAAGAACTTCAAGAAACTCTTCAAGTTCAATCTTTATTTCAAGAAACCCCATTTTTGTGTTTCTCATGCTTGATTCCATCAACCTTGACTCATAAACTAATCAAGAAAATAACAAAACACCATATGGTAAACCCTATCAAATGACGTGGGAAGAAACCCATATAGCTCAACACTTCTAAACTACTACTATACTTGCTTTACATTTACGTAAATAAGCTTGTGCATGTCCACCATGCACACGTAAAAATCCCCTAGCCAACCCTAGAAGCCTTGTGTCTCCAAAAAGCCACTAACTCCCCCAAGGTTGCATCTTGTTTTCCACCTTCAATCAAACCCAAACCTCGAAGTTTTTTCATTTATATTCGTATCATCATCCTCCTCTTCTTCAAAGAGTTTGTCCTCAAACCTCGAATTGATCATCAGGAACATAAGGAGCTAAATCACCAATGTTGAAAGTAGCATGGACTCCATATTCTCCTGGTAACTCCAATTATAGCTATCCAAACCAATCTCCTTCTTTGTAAACATGTTGTGATTTATGTTGTTTGCTCGTGCCTTGTAATATCATTAACCTTCTCATCGAGCCCTCTACTTCTGCATGAAGTTTTTGCTTGTACTCAACCTTAGTCAGTCTTAGCAGCTTTGTGTACCAACTCCCCTTTAGGAATACTACAAAATCATTGGTAACTTAGGGTTGATCCCATAGACAATCTCGAAAGGTGATTCTTAGTAGGCATAAGTAGGTGACCTATTATAAGCAAATTCAGCAGAGCAAGCTTCAAAATCCCAATCTTTTTGTGTCTTGCAACCAAACCACGCAAACAAACCCCTAGTGTTCAATAGTGACCTTTGTTTGCCCATCTGTTTGAGGATGATAAGATGTACTAAACAAAAGTTTCGTACCTATGAGTCTCCAAAGTGACTTGCCAAAGTAGCTCATAAATTTTGTGTCTACTCACTTACTAGTCTTTGGAACCCCATGTAACCTTATGATTCTTAAAGTATAATCAGCCACTTCATAGCATCATCTGTCTTGTGACAATGGTGTAAAATGAGCCATTTTGAAATCTATCACCACTACCATGATAGCATCTTTTCCCTTGCTGTCCTTGGTAACCTACAATGAATCCATAGAAACTCTTCCAAGGTCCCTCTGGCACTGGCAATGAGTATAAAAAACCTTGATGAAAGTCTTCCTTTGGCTTTTGACAAGTAGCACATTGAGCAATTACTGGCCTCACACATCAACACATCATCTTGCGCCAATAAAATGTTCTTCGCAACATGGTTAGTGTCTTTGTAAATGGGCCCAAAATTCCAGCAGTACCTCCTCCATAGGTCTTCCTTACTAGTAAACCACGTATAGAACACTTAGGTATGGGGGCGCAATAGATTACCTTTAAACAAAAACATCATGTAGCACTGTAAACTCATAGCAACCCTTTGAAAGTTTCGCCATATATTGTCCAAATCACCATCCTTTGCTCGTAAATTAGTGTTATCAACTCTAGATCCATACCCATCGCAACTTAAAGTTCAAACACCAAGTCAAGATATACCTTCTGAAAAGCATCACGCAACAACATTAGACTTTCTCGTTTGTATTCTGAAGAAAGTCGAACAAGTATTGCAAAAAGTCACCCATTTTTAGCATGTTCTGGTTCACTTTTGTTGCCTTATTGCTTCAGGAAGCTTAGATTCAGAGTGTAGATTGAGTGGATAGCCTTAAATACGTGAGACTCCAATGATCCAAGACTCTATATAATTGCATAGAACTCTTGTCATAAGTAGAAGAGTTTCAATTAGCACCATTCAAAAATTTCTACTAACAGTAAGCGCAATTGGCTCGTTCCTGGGACTAGACGACACCAATTCCAACCCCACTTGCATCCGTGCTCCACTACAAATGGTTTAGAGAAATCTGGCTAAGGCTAGATGGGTTGTTTACCAGAACAACTTTCTATCAATCAACAAGTTCTAGCGACCCCGTTAGTCCAACTCAAACTGGTTATCTTTCTTAGACATCGTTAAGGAGCAACAAAAGATTAAAAATTTCACAAATCTCTCACTATAGAAACAGAGGCTAACCCATGAAAACAAGTACCCAGTCACAGTTTTTTGGCATGGCCATGATTTTATAGTTCCTTTGAAGGATCACAGAAACCGCCCATCTGTGGACACAATTACCC
>PYUH01000385.1:35320-47577 GCA_016808085.1 Suaeda aralocaspica
TTAGAAAAGGTGATGAAAACAAGTTCTATGTCCTATATGCTATTAGCCAAGGAGGTACAAGATGAAGCCCCAGTGATTCCTAGGGTTTTGCATCCAATGTTGAATGAGTTTTCTGATGTGTTTCCCAATGAGTTGCCACCAGGGTTACCACCAATACGTGGGATTGAGCATCAAATTGATCTCATTCCTGGTTCTCAGATTCCTAACAAGCCAGCATACAGATGTAATCCGGAGGAAACAAAGGAGATACAAAGGCAGATTGAGGAATTGATGGAGAGGGGGTACGTAAGAGAGAGCATGAGNACTCTTCTGAAGAAGAGGAGGATGATACGAATATCAACGAGCAAAACTTCGATGGTTTGATAGAAGGTGCAAAGCAAGATGCAACCATGGGAGAAGTAGTGGCTTATGGAGACACGAGACTCTTGGGGTTGGCTAGAGTAAATTTTTACGTGTGCATGGTGACATGCACAAGTTTCCTCACGTAAAAATCAAGCAAGAATTAATTAGTAGTTTAGGAATGTTGAGCTATATGGGTTTTCTTCCCACTTCACTTGATAGGGTTTTCCCATATGGTGTTTTGTGATTTTCTTATTAAGTCTATGAGTCATGGTTGATGGAATCAAGCATGGGGAACACGAAAATGGAGGTTTCTTGAAAAAAAGATCGAAGCTCAAAAGGTTTCTTGAAGTTCTTGAAAATGGAAGTCCATCAAAAATCAAAGAAAAATATGGCGGGTTGTATTACGGGAATTTGGAAAGATTTGGAAAGATTTGGGCAACGATGTTGGACATGTTTTCCGTGTTGTTTGACTTGGTCAACTTTAGTTAGTTTGTTGATAATATTGTCCTTACTTTGTTTCTCAAAATATCTAAGATTTAGGGTAGAAAATCAGATTTCAAGCCTTGGTGCGCAAGACTTGTATCCGGATTTGAGTAGATTTTTGTTTCCTATTTTAAGTTTGTTTGTACCTTAATTCTAACGGTAGTTAGGATTTTGTTTTAGGATATTCACATTTGGTGACATGTTTAGCTATAAATAGGATGTAAAGTACCTCAATAAAATCAGATAATTAGATTGATTGAAAAACGAGTTGTTTTCCGTTTCATTGTTTTACGTAAAAACAAATTTTGGTGAGGGTTTCTTGTGAAATTCGACGAGTGAGTGGTGCTGATTGGCTTTATCTCACGTGAGGATAGTTTAGGATTTGAGGTGCTTTGCTTTAATCAAATTTCTAACAATTATTCGCCCTAGGACTTCGAATTTGTGGTGCGTCGCTTTTATCAAATTTGTGTTCTAGTTTATCTTGTGTGAGTGGCGTTTGTTTATAACAAAATTCACATGATGGTGCTGTGCCTACGTTGATAGTACCTAAGAAAGACGGAACTTGGAGAATGTGTGTTGATTCAAGAGCAGTTAACAATATCACCGTCATGTATAGGTTTCCTATACCTCGATTGGACGATTTACTAGATGAATTACGTGGTTCTCAATTGTTTTCGAAGATTGATTTACGAAGTGGCTATCACCAGATTCGAATGAAAGAAGGTGACGAGTGGAAAACAGGCTTCAAAACAAAACTAGGACTTTATGAATGGTTAGTCATGCCTTTTGGTTTAACTAATGCACCTAGTACGTTTATGAGGTTGATGAACGAAGTTTTAAAGCCATACATTGGTAAGTTTGTTGTGGTGTATTTGGATGATATCTTGGTTTATAGCAAGAGTGTTGATGATCATCTAATTCATTTGAGGAGTGTGTTTGAGACATTACGAGAACAAAAGCTCTATGCTAAGCTCGAAAAATGCTATTTTATGGTACCAAGCGTGACGTTCTTAGGGTATATTGTGTCCAAAGACGAAGTTTCTGTTGATCCGTCCAAGGTAGAAGCTATAAAATCATGGCCAGTGCCTAAAACTGTGACGGAGGTACGTGCTTTTCATGGGCTAGCTTCATTCTATAGGAGGTTTGTGAAGAATTTTTCGTCTGTTGTTGCTCCTATGACCGAATGTCTTAAGAAGGATAAACCAAAGTTTGAATGGACTAAAGGGGCGCAAGAAGCTTTTGACTTGATCAAGAAGTTACTCTGTAACACACCCATTCTAGCCTTGCCAGATTTTTCTAAACCATTTGAGGTTGAGACGGATGCAAGTGGGGTGGGAATTGGTGTCGTTCTAGTCCAAGGGAAGAGGCCAATCGCTTACTTTAGTGAGAAATTGAATGGTGCTAAATTGAACTATTCTACTTATGACAAAGAATTCTATGCAATTATCAGAGCTTTGGATCATTGGAGTCATTATTTAAGGCCTAATCACTTCATACTACACTCTGATCATGAAGCTTTGAAGCACATCAATGGTCAACAAAAGTTGAATCCAAGACATGCTAAATGGGTTGAGTTTTTGCAATCGTTTCACTTCTCTTCAAAATACAAAACGGGGAAGTCTAATGTTGTTGCTGATGCTTTGTCAAGAAGGTATGCTTTATGATGTGAATTTTGTTATAAACAAACGCCACTCACACAAGATAAACTAGAACACAAATTTGATAAAGCGACGCACCACAAATTCGAAGTTCTAGGGCGAATAATTATTAGAATTTGATTAAAGCAAAACACCCTCAAATCCTAAAACTATCCTCACGGATCAACAGAAACTTCGTCTTTGGACACAATGTACCCTAAGAACGTCACCCTTGGTACTATAAAATAGCATTTTTCGAGCTTAGCATAGAGCTTTTGTTCCCTTAATGTCTCAAACACACTCCTCAAACGAATTAGATGATCATTAACACTACTACTATAAACCAAGATATCATCTAAGTACACCACAACAAACTTACCAACGTATGGTTTTAAGACTTCATTCATCAACCTCATAAACGTACTAGGTGCATTAGTTAAACCAAAAGGCATGACTAACCATTCATAAAGTCCTAGTTTTGTTTTGAAGCCTGTTTTCCACTCGTCACCTTCTTTCATTCGAATCTGGTGATAGCCACTTCGTAAATCAATCTTCGAAAACAATTGAGAACCATGTAATTCATCTAGCAAATCGTCCAATCTAGGTATAGGAAACCTATACTTGACGGTGATACTGTTAATTGCTCTTGAATCAATACACATTCTCCAAGTTCCGTTTTTCTTAGGTACTATCAACGTAGGCACAGCACTTGGACTCATGCTCTATCTTACGTGCGCCCTTTCCATCAATTCCTCAATCTGCCTTTGTATCTCCTTTGTTTCCTCCGGATTGCATTTATAAGTAGGTTTGTTAGGAATCTGAGAACCAGGAATGAGATCAATTTGATGCTCAATTCCACGTATGGGTGGTAACCCTGGTGGTAATTCATTGGGAAACACATCGGAAAACTCCTTCATCATTGGATGCAAAACCCTAGGAATCACTGGGGCTTCATCCTGCACCTCCTTGGCTATGAGCATGTAGGACATAGAACTTGTTTTCATCTCCTTTTCTAACTCCTTCCCTCCAATTAACAAAGCACCCTTAGAGTTACTCATGTTTGCCTTAGGTTTAGAAGTCATCAAGAGCTTTATTGCAAACGATTTCTCATTGGCATTCTTGCGCACAATGTAAACTTTGGTTCGTCCATTAAACTTCACAAAACGATCATATTTCCAAGGTCTACCCAACAAGATATGGCAAGCATCCATAGAACAAACATCACAAAGCACATGATCTTCGAATTTACCAATTTTGAACGCAATCAAAGCTTGTTTGTTTACCCTAACATCACTTGTGTTGCTAAGCCAATGTAGCTTGTATGGTTGGGGATGGATCTTCGTAGGAATTTCGAGCTTATCCACCAACAATGTAGAGACTACATTTGTGCAACTTCCAGTGTCTATGATCACATCACAAAGCTTGCCTTGAACATTACACCTTGTGAGAAAGATTTTGTCTCGTTGATTCTCCAAAGGTTGCGCAATTTGTGATTGCAACACCCTACGCAAAACCAATGCTTGGCCTTGTGTTTCTGGTTGAACCTCCTCCGTCTCTTCTTCCATAGTCTCATATTTGGCATAGCCTTCCTCTCCCTTATCCTCGTACACCTCCTCCTCTTCTTCAAGGTTTTCTTCATCTCCCCAATTTCGAGTTGTTGTAACCCTAGCATGAGAACAATCTCTTTGAATGTGGCGTTGTCCCTTGCACTTGAAACAAACAATGCGTGGATCACCACCTTGAAGCCTTGAATTAGAGCTTTTATCCTTGATGAGGGGTGTTTTACATGATATTTATAGCTAAACGTGTTGTCCAGCATGTTAATATCCTAAAACAACTCCCAACTACCCTAGGATTAACGAAGAAGCAAACTAAAACTAGGAAAACAAAATCTACTCAAATTCAGCAAGCAAGCTTGCGCACCAAGGCTTGTAATCCGAATTTTGCCCTAAATCCTCCTAACTATTTGAGGAAACAAATCTAAGGAAAATATTTAACAACAAACTAACTAAAGTTGACCAAGTCAAACAACACGGAAAACAACGTTGCCCAAAACTCCCCAAAAATCCCGTAATAAAAAACCCGCCATATAGCATGCTTGTTTTTCTTGATTTTTGATGGACTTCCATTTTCAAGAACTTCAAGAAACCTTTCGAGTTTCAATCTTTTTTTCAAGAAACCTCCATTTTAGTGTTCCCCATGCTTGATTTCATCAACCATGATCCATAGACTTATTAAGAAAATCACAAAACACCATATGGGAAAACCCTATCAAGTGAAGTGGGAAGAAAACCCATATAGCTCAACATTTCTAAACTACTAGCTATCCTTGCTTAATTTTTACGTGAGTAAGCTTGTGCATGCCACCATGCACACGTAAAAACTTGCCTTAGACAACCCCAAGAGTCTCGTGTCTCCATAAGCCACTGGTTCTCCCATGGTTGCATCTTGCTTTGCACCTTCTATCAAACCGTCGAAGTTTTGTTCGTTGGCATTCGTATCATCCTCCTCTTCTTCAGAAGAGTTTGTCCTCAAACCTCGAAGTTGGTCATCAGGAACATACGGAGCTAAATCACCAATGTTGAAAGTAGCATGAACGCCATATTCTCCTGGCAACTCCAGTTTGTATGCATTGTCACCCACCTTACTCACGATTTTGAACGGTCCATCACAACAACAATAACAACAACAACAACAACAACAACATCATCATCAACAACAACAACAACTGCAACAGCAACAACAACACCAACAATAACAACACCAACAACAATACCAACAACAACAATAGCAACAACAACAACAACAAAACCAACAATAACACTAAAAACAACAACAATAACAGCACCAACAACAACAACAACAAAAACAACAACAACAACAATGACACCACCACCAACAACAACAACCACAACAAAAACAACAACAGCAACATCAACAACAACATTAACAACAACAACAACAACGGTACAACTAAGAACAACAACAATAACAACAACAACAACAGCAACAACAACAACAACGACAACAACAACAACAACAACAACGACAATAGCAACAACAACAACACAAACAACAACAGCAACAACAGCAACACAAACAACAACAGCAACAACAACAACAACAACAACAACAACACCTACAATAACACCAAGAACAACCACAACAACAACAACAACAAAAACATCAACAACAACAACAACAACAACAACAACACCAACAATAGCAACAACACCAAAAACAACAAC
Source organism: Suaeda aralocaspica (assembly GCA_016808085.1). Classification (NCBI taxonomy): domain Eukaryota; kingdom Viridiplantae; phylum Streptophyta; class Magnoliopsida; order Caryophyllales; family Amaranthaceae; genus Suaeda; species Suaeda aralocaspica. The sequence continues at coordinate 41,031 of PYUH01000385.1, forward strand.
AACAACAACAATAACAACAACAACAACAACAACATAAACAGCAACACCAACAACAAGAACAACAACAGCAACAACAACAACAGCTATAACAACACCAACACCTAAAAGAACAACAACAATAACACCAACAACAACAAAAAAACAACACCACCACCAACAACAACAACAACGACAAAAACAACGGCAACAACAACAACAACAAAAAAAAAACACCAACAACAACAACAATAACAAAAACAAACACAACAACAACAACGACCACAAAAATACCAACAACAACAACAACAGCAACACCAACAACACCAACAGCAACAACAATAATAACAACAACAACTACTACTACTACTACTACTACAACATCGATAACATCATCAACAACAACAACTACAACAACTACTACTACTACAACAATAACAAGAACAGCAATAGCAACAACAACAACAACAACAACAACAACAACAACAATAACCACACCAGCAACAACAACAACAGCAGCAACAACAACACCAATAATAACACTCAGAACAACAACAATAACAACACCAGCAAAAACAACAACAACAATGACCATAGCAACCACAACAACAACAACTACAACAAAAACTACAACTACAACAACAACAACAACATCATTAACAACAACATCATCAACAACAACAACAACAACAACAACACCAACAACAAAAACAATAACAACAACTCAAACTACAACAGCAACAACCACAACAACAACACCAAAAAGAACAACAACAACAACACAACAATAGCAACAACAGCAACAATAACACTAAGAACTACAACAATAACAACACCACCACCAACAACAAAAACAACAACAACAACGAGAACAGCAACAGCAACAATAACACCACCAACAACAACAATAACCACAACAACAACAACTACTACTACAACTACAACAACACCAACAAAGACAACAACAAGACCAACAACATCAACAACAACAGCAACAGCAACGACAACAACAACAACAACAACACTAACAACAACAGCAACACCAACATCTACAACAACAACAACAACACCAACAATAACAACAACAACAAAACCCACAACCACAACAATAACACCAACAATAACACTAACAACAACAAGAACAACAATAACACTAAGAACAATAACAACGACAACACCAGCACCAACAACAACAACACCCACAATTACACTAAAACAACAACACCAACACCAACAATAACACTAAGAACAACAAGAATAACACTAAGAACAATAACAACAACAACACCCACAATTACACTAAAACAACAACACCAACACCAACAATAACACTAAGAACAACAACAATAACAACACCAGCAACAACAACAAAAACAACAACAACAACATCACCAACAACACCAAGAGGTACAACAACAGCAACAACAAATACAACAACAACAACAACAGCAACAACAATAGCAACAACAACAGCAACACAACCAATAACAATAACAACAACAACATCATCATCATCAACAACAACAACAACAACAATAGCATCAACAATAACAACAACAACAATAGCAACACCAACAACAACAACGACGATAACAACAACAACAGCAATAACAACAATAACAATAGCAACAACAACAACAACAGCAACAACAACAACAACAACTACAACGACAATTGCAATAGCAACAGCAACAACAACAACAGCAACAACACCAAAAACAACAACCAGAAAAAAAACAACAACAACAACACGACAACGGCAACAGCAACAATAGAAACAATAACACCAAGAACAACAACAACAACAACAACAATCACAACAACAACAACATTAACACCCACAATAACAACAACAACAACACCAACAATAACACTAAGAACTACAACAATAACAACACTAGCAACAACAACAAAAACAACAACAACGACATTAGCAACAACAACAACAACAACACCAACAACAACATTAACAACTACAACAACAACAACAACACCAACAACAATAGCAACAACAACAGCAACAACAACAACAACTACAAGAACAACAACAACAACTACAATAACAACAACACAACACCAGCAACAACAACAAAAACAACAACAACAACGACCACATCAACAACAACAATAACACCAAGAACAATAACAACCACAACTACAACAATAACACCAAGAACAACAACAACAACAACAACAACAACACCAACAACAATAGCAACAACAATAACAACAACAACAATAGCAACACCAACAACGGCAACGACAATAACAACAACAGCAATAACAACAATAACAATAGCAACAACAACAACAGCAACAACAACAACAACAACAACGACAACGACAATTGCAATAGCAACAGCAACAACAACAACAGCAACAACACCAAAAACAACAATAACACTAAGAACAACAACAATAACACTAAGAACAATAACAACAACACCAGCACCAACAACAACAACACCCACAATTACACTAAAACAACAACACCAACACCAACAATAACACTAAGAACAACAACAATAACAACACCAGCAATAACAACAAAAACAACAACAACAACATCACAAACAACACCAAGAGGTACAACAACAGCAACAGCAAATACAACAACAACAACACCAACAACAATAGCAACAACAACAGCAACACAACCAATAACAACAACAACAACAACATCATTATCAACAACAAGAACAATAGCAACAACAATAACAACAACAACAATAGCAACACCAACAACAACAACGACAATAACAACAACAACAGCAATAACAACAATAACAATAGCAACAACAACAACAGCAACAACAACAACAACAACAACAACAACAACGACGACAATTGCAATAGCAACAGCAACAACGACAACAGCAACAACACCAAAAACAACAATCAGAAAAAAACAACAACAGCAACACGAAAACGGGAACAACAACAATAAAAACAATAACACTAAGAACAACAACAACAATAATAACCACAACAACAACAACAATAACACCTACAATAACAACAACAACAACAACACCAACAATAACACTAAGAACTACAATAATAACAACACTAGCAACAACAACAAAAACAACAACAACGACAATAGCAACAGCAACAATAACACTGATGTGAATTTTGTTATAAACAAACGCTACTCACACAAGATAAACTTAGACTTCAAATTTGATAAAGCAACGCACCACAAATTCGAACTTCTAAGGCGAATAATTAATAGAATTTGATTAAAGCAAAGCACCCTCAAATCCTAAGAACTATCCTCACGTGAGATAAAGCTCAAAGCACCACTCACTCGTCGAATTCCTCACAAGAAATCCTCACAAAATTTTGTTTACTTCGTGAAACAAAAAACCGGAAAACAACTTGTGTTTAATCAATCTAATCTGAATTTTATTGATGTATTTTACATCCTATTTATAACTAAACATATCACACAATATTCGAGTATCCTAAACAAATACTAACTACTCTAGATTTATGGTATAACAAACTAAGATTAGGATAACAAGATAATCTCCTCAAAACCGGATACAATCTTTGCGCCATATATTTGTAATCTGATTTCTAGCCTAAATCTTAGATATTTTGAGAAACAAATCTAAGGACAATATTTCCGAATAACTAACTCAAGTTGACTAAGTCAAACAACACGAAAAACACCGTTGACAACGTTGCCCAAATCTTCTAAAATCTTTCAAAAATCCGGTAATATCACCCGCTATATTTTCCCTTGATTTTTGATGGACTTCCATTTTCAAGAACTTCAAGAAACCCTTTGAGCTTCAATCTTTATTTCAAGAAACCTTCAATTCTGTGTTTCCCATGCTTGATTCCATCAACCATGACTCATAAACTAAATAAGAAAATCACAAAACACTATATGGTAAAACCCTATCAAATGAAGTGGGAAGAAAACCCATATAGCTCAACACTCCTAACTACTAATTATACTTGCTTTGATTTTTACGTGAGAAAGCTTGTACATGTTACCATGCACACGTAAAAATTCACCCTAGCCAACCCTAGGAGCCTTGTGTCTCCATAAGCCACTAACTCTCCCATGGTTGCATCTTGTTTTCCCCCTTCTATCAAACCATCGAAGTTTTGTTTATTGATATTCGTATCAATTGACAACAACAACAATAGCAACAACAATAGCAGCAGCAACAAGACCAACAATAACACTACCAACAACAACAGCAGCAGCAACAAGACCAACAATAACACTACCAACAACAACAGCAGCAACAAGACCAACAATAACACTAACAACAACAACAACAACCACAACAACACCGACAACAATAGCACCAACGACAACAACAACAACAACAATAATAGTAACAGCGACAACAACAACAACAACAATAATAGCAACCACAACAAAAACAACAACAACAACATCAACAATAACACTAATAATAATAACAACAATAATAGCAACAACAACAACACCAACAACAATAGCAGCAACAACAACAACAATAACAACAACATCAACAACAACACCAACAACAATAGCAATAACAACAACAACAATAGCAACAACAACAGCAGCAGCAACAAGACCAACAATAACACTACCAACAACAACAGCAGCAACAAGACCAACAATAACACTAACAACAACAACAACAACAATAACAACAACAACAACACCAACAACAATAGCAGCAACAACAACAACAACATTAACAACAACACCAACAACAATAGCAACAACAACAACTACAATAACAACAACAACAATAGCAACAACAACAATAGCAACAACAACAGCAACAACAACAAGACCAACAATAACACTACCAACAACAACAGCAGCAACAAGACCAACAATAACACTAACAACAACAACAACAATAATACCAACAATAGCAACAACAACAACAACAACACCAACAACAATATCAACAACAACAATAGCAGCAACAACAACAACAACAACAACAACAACAATAGCAACAACAACAACTACAATAACAACAACAACAATAGCAACAACAACAGCAGCAGCAACAAGACCAACAATAACACTACCAACAACAACAGCAGCAACAAGACCAACAATAACACTAACAACAACAACAACAACAATAACAACACCGACAACAATAGCACCAACGACAACAACAACAACAACAATAATAGTAACAGCGACAACAACAACAACAACAATAATAGCAACCACAACAAAAACAACAACAACAACATCAACAATAACACTAATAATAATAACAACAATAATAGCAACAACAACAACACCAACAACAATAGCAGCAACAACAACAACAATAACAACAACAACAACAACAACAACAACAACAATAGCAATAACAACAACAACAATAGCAACAACAACAGCAGCAGCAACAAGACCAACAATAACACTACCAACAACAACAGCAGCAACAAGACCAACAATAACACTAACAACAACAACAACAACCACAACAACACCGACAACAATAGCACCAACGACAANTTAACAACAACAATAATAGCAACAACAACAACACCAACAACAATAGCAGCAACAACTACAATAACAACAACAACAATAGCAACAACAACAGCAGCAGCAACAAGACCGACAATAACACTAACAACAACAACAACAACGACAACAATAGCACCAACGACAACAACAACAATAACAATAACAGCAACAACGACAACAACAACAACATAAACAATAACACTAATAATAATAACAACAATAATAGCAACAACAACAACACCAACAACAATAGCAGCAACAACAACAACAATAACAACAACATCAACAACAACACCAACAACAATAATAACAACAACAACTACAATAACAACAACAACAATAGCAATAACAACAGCAGGAGCAACAAGACCAACAATAACACTACCAACAACAACAGCAGCAACAAGACCAACAATAACACTAACAACAACAACAACAACAATAGCAACAACAACAACACCAACAACAATAGCAACAACAACAACAACAACAAGACCAACAATAACACTAACAACTACAACAACAATAACAACAACAACAATAGCAACAACAACAATAGCAGCAACAAGACCAACAGTAACATTAACACCAACAACAATAGCAACAACAACAACAGCAACAACAATAGCAGCAACAACAACAACAATAACAACGACAATAGCAACAACAACAACAGCAGCAACACGACCAACAATAACACTCACAACAACAACAACAACAACAACAACAACAACAACAACACCAACAACAACAGCAGCAACAAGACCAACAATAACACTAATAACAACACCAACAACAATAGCAACAACAACAACAACAAAAACACTAATAATAATAACAACAACCATAATAGCAACAACAACAACCACAACAACATCAACAATAACACTAATAATAATAACAACAATTATAGCAACAACAACAACAGCAACAACAATAGCAGCAACAACAACAACAATAACAACGACAATAGCAACAACAACAACAGCAGCAACACGACCAACAATAACACTCACAACAACAACAACAACAACAACAACAACAACAGCAACA
>PYUH01000388.1:0-98031 GCA_016808085.1 Suaeda aralocaspica
TTTGTGGTTGCCTCTTCGTTCATTCCCCCAAGCATAGTTCTTGGCCACTTCTTCGATTACCCCTTCAACTTAGTCTACGGGAAGTTTTTTCAGTTGACCTCCGGCCCCCGAATCAAGGTTTGCACGCGAACTAGGAGCAAGGGCATCATAGAAGCTTTGAACTACCAACCATTGACTACNAAGGCCATCATAGAAGCTTTGAACTACCAACCATTGACTAAAACCATGGTGAGGACACGATCTAATCAACTCTTTGAAGCGCTCCCATGCTTCACTCAATGTTTCATCCTCTTCTTGAGAGAATGTAGAAATCTTTCTCCTCATCTCTGATGTCTTTTCCGGGGGACAATACTTCATTAAGAATGCTTTAGTGATGTCATTCCATGAAGCCAATGAGCCCTCGGGTAGAGATCTTAGCCAAAATTTTGCCTTGTCCCTCAAAGAGAAGTGGAACATATGCATCTTGATAAATTCCGGAGTAACACCGACAGGGTTCACCGTGGCACATAATTCAAGGAAGTTGTCCAAATGTGTAAAAGGACACTCTGTGGGGCTCCCTCCAAATTGACAATCTTTGGTCATTCGGATGAGGTGAGGAGAGAATTCAAATCTATTTGTTGTAGCGGTTGGTAGAGCAATCCCACTCCAAAGCTCAAATGCCTCGGGGTGGCCATAATCTTTCAAGAGCTTTGGAGGAGGTGGTGTTTCAGCCATACTTTGTTGAGAAGAGGAAGATTCAGATGAATCTCCTGAGTCGGAATCCGCGAACTCGAAGGGGCCCTCAATTGGTGGAGGTGGTGGCCTCCGCAAGTTTCTCAAGTACCGAACGAGCTCAGGATTGTAAGGTGCAAGTGGTGACTCCTGTGAACTGCGTGTCATACACAGCTAAGAAGAGAATTAGCAATGACTACCACAGCAACCAAACAAGTAATAGTTGGTAATGCAAAATAAAACAATAAGAAAAAGAACTTAGTTTCATTCAACAATAACTTATTCAATGTGACTTTGCCTCCCCGGCAACGGCGCCAAAAACTTGATAGAGCGTCGCCAACCTATCAAATAATAAACCTATCTCGGTCCTACTAACTAGTAGCAAGGGTAAGAAAGGGTCGAACCCATGAGAGACCTTGAATCAACCACCAAATGTTATTGTCAAATTATCTAAGTCAAGTCAAGTTTTTGGAGTGGGTTGAGCAACCAAGCCTAAGGACTAGCTAAATTAAGGAGTAAAACGGAGGAAATTCGGTAATAAAAGGGACTAGGAATTGGGCTACACCGCTCAACTTCGTCATGGAACTACAACTACAACAAGGGGGATAATAATTTGGGGGAAATTAGGGGAAGTCATCTAAAACACCCAACTACTCTTTCGAGCTAGAGGGATTGCCTAAAAGTATGCATTACAACCTATTTTCATGGTTGTAACCACAAATCCAAGCTTTAAGAGCACATGCACAATGACAAAGGAAATTCCCTTCACTAGAAATCCCTATTTTCATGGTCTTTTAGTCAAATAAGACAAGGGAGCCTACTACTCAACTTCATCTTTCGATCCTTCATTGAGGAGACTAAGAATCAAGCTCTAATGGTGATCAATCACAAGAACTAAGCATAAAAACCCCTTAATCTTAACTAATTACAACCCAAACAATATAACACCCAACATGCAAATACTTTTCCATGACTACATGAGGGTTTCACCCAAAACCTAGAAGTTAACTACTCACAATCCATGAAAGTTACGATAACATCATAAAAATAAAATCCATGAACAATATTGAAGTTAAATCAAGTAATAATCAATATAATTGAATTAGGACATCAAGGATACATGCAAAATCATGAATTAAATCAACAACAAATTGTAAAGTAGAGGAGAGAGAAAGTTATTGAAGCTTCAATGGATTGCAATTGATGGAAAACTAGAAACTATTCAATGATTAAACTAACTAATTAACTTAAAGATTACAAAATAACTGAGTTTTTGTGCTTTGATGAAAACTATGAACTACCACTAACAAAATAGGCTAAAAAATGCTAAGTCTCGATCCCCAAAGCAATTGGGGTTATTTATACGACCTAGAAAACAAATGAAACGACGTAGTTTGGAGTCTCGGGAAATCAGGCCAACACGGACGTGTTGGTCTGGGCAGGCAGATCAGAACCAAACAGCAAACTTCTGGAGTGAAAATGGGGTAGGCAACACGGACGTGTTCAAAGTAACACGGACGTGTTGCTTCAGTTCAGAGAAGGCAGAACCAAATGGAGCGTCATTACACAGGTCAACACGGATGTGTTCTTTGGACGACGGGTTGCCTGCTGCAGCAGCAAAGGACAGCATGACTTTACGTAGCATACTCTTAGCTCGGTTGTCGGTTTTGGGCGTGTGACCTGTCGTTGCAAAGCTTACGGAATAAGCTTTACCTCCAATTAGAATCACACCAAATATTGAGTATGGAAAAGTTATGACTGTGTTGAAGTCAGGTGCTCCGCATGATAATATGCAAAGTGCTTCCAAAAAGGCTCAAACTTCACAAAACCACACAAAATACCCGTGAAGCATCGAATGAACTAAAAATAACGAAAACATGCACACCTAAGCTATAATGCACCAATTATGAATGAAAATGACTCCTAAAGCACCTAAAATGCTAGCAAATAACTACTATCAGACACCAGGTAATTTTCATCTCTAAGTAGTTGGTTGTAGTAGGTGTTGAGGCCTTCTATAATTGTTTGAGGAAGTCCGACCGAGTGTTTATGAGTAAGGTCCCCTCGAAAGAAGAAAAGACTGCCTCTTTTCTGTCTTACATGGACTCCGGTCTCTCTACCTTCAGCGTGCCAAATCCCAGCAACAGAGCGAGTAGCCTGGTCAACGAGTGCGAAGGGAGCTTTGGTTACGAATAAGGTTTTTCTATCGTAGGAAGCCAAAAGGCGAGTTGAACGAAGGGCCTAGGGAAGCCGGGGCTGAGCAACCTTTCTCTAGCCTTTGAAGTAGGGGAACTTCCCCCGGCTAGCAGGATAAGTCTAGAGATAGGAAGAAGTAGGCAGAAGAGCGGTTGATCCTGTCCCGACCGAAGAGTTTTTTTGTCTATTTCATCTAATGGGAGGGGCGGCTAGGCGGGTTACGGCGTAGGCATTCTTTAAATCTGTGTGGAAACATACGAATAAGGAAGGATTCAGACTCGCCCTCGTTGGAAAGGCGTATGCCACTCCCCAGTGAATTGAGCTTGAGCTGCCGGTGACCGGCTTTCAAAAGCGTTCCCTCTAAATCTTCTTTCCTAAACTTCACTCCTCTCTGCCTTTCGCTTCTACAACTAAGCTCTTACCAGAAATGAATTCACTACCCGGTACTGGTAGGTCGTAAGTCACCCAGTGCCCGCTTTCTCACTTAAGGAAATGAAATGAGTCGCAAGAACGGAATAGAAGTCAAATCTGCCATGGACCGAACAGAACTTAACTCCTTGACTCGATCTTTAATTCATTTCATTATGAAACTATCTCCTCGTGTTCAACGATATATAGTTGCCGTAATCATACTACTTACCTGTCTTGGTATCTTTTATTTGGGATCGTGTAATGTTTTTCAGTCTCTACTTTCGAAGGCGGGGTTCTCTCTTGGGAGTAGAGCCCCCTCCTTTACCTTATGTAAGTTGGGCTGCTCCGGGGGGCTGGCCTTGGCCATTAGGTGGGCGATCAAATTGATCTTCTTAGACACCCTACGCCCGAATCCGTATCATCCCCAAGCCCTTTGATCATAGCATAGTCTCCAATAGGTTCTTCAAGAGATAGGATGAGGGAGAGTGGAACTTCTAACTGAAGCTGCTCACCTTTTTCAGCGGGGTAGTCTTTAATTTACTTAGTCCCAGAGCTCCGGAGTTGAGAGAGCAACTAAGGTAGAGTTATTCAAAGAAAGGGACAGGCCCAGAAGAAGAGAAGCGGTCTTACAGCAATTGAAAGACCCAGGCCAGGGGGGATATTAATTGAAGAGGAATGGCCGGGGCTCCTAGGTGAGAGATACGCCGGGCTACTAGCCCCTAACTAAGAGATAAGATGAAGGAGGTTTTTACCTTAGGTGGTCGGTCCCCCGCCGTACCCTGAAGGGAGGTGTTAACAAACTTATAGAGCCACTTAATTCATTTTACTCTAGAAATTCACGCATTACCAACCAATTTGAATAAGAAATCCACACTTTGACACCTAACCTAAGATTCCGTAACGAACTTCTGCTTTTTCATTCTTGGACAGAAGCTTTTCATACGGCTGTTATTGTTATCAATAACCAACCTACACCACTTCTAGATCACAGATCTTCCTATGATCATGGTGCTCCACCCTTATTAATCTCTTCGGGCTTATGGATGTTTATGTCCACATCTGGATCGTCATAAATTTGAGCTTAAGGCTGAGGGTACAGTGATGATCATAAAGGCCTCTCTCTGTGCCGTCGTCGAGTTTTCATTTATTTCCATGTCACATTTAATGAAGCAACTTTTTATGATCCGCCATCTACAGTGCCTCGATCTCAGGGGTTGTTTGAGGAGGTGTTTAGGCCCGGTCAAGGCAAATGTAAAACGAGACTTAGCAGCACGCCTTCATGAGGAGGATCCTACTCTCGGACGCGGGATCGCCCATGCTCCGAGCTCAAAGTCGAAGGAGCAGAACACGAGGCTTTTTCGACTAATGAAACGACCGAGTAGCTAGTTTGGTTGGTATCTATTATGGCCCTTGCCGGCTCATACAGCAAGGTCATCATTCCTATTTAGTTTAGTTCGCTGCTAAACGAAGACGGGAAGAGATCGGGCGCCTAAATAGCTGAGGGAGCGCAGGATCGTGGAGTTTGGTCTCGGAATTGTCTTCTTACCATATTGTCTACACAAGAGCCAAGAGATCAGGGGGGCCTTCGAGGCAACAGGTGTCACGATCAAGCAAGAGCCCGAATTACCTATTGCCGTCCGCGTATTTTAAGGTGAAGGGAATGAAGCTTCACAAATATAACGATCAGGTCCGAGTTTTTTCGATGGGAGGAGCGCAGCGGGGGGCCGCAAGATCGATTCGGTTTGGACGCTCATCTCGGGCAGCTGGTAAGGTTGACAGAGGCAATTTCATAGTAAGAAAATTGGGAACTACGATCACGGAGAGAATGAAAGGGATTCGGCTCTCAGGTCCATCAACCTTGCAACACTCACCCCTGGGGAGAGCGTGTATCGTACTGATCCAGAGCGGAAGGAGAGCATATACCGATCCTACCAGGAAGGCGGCTGGGGGCGAAGGAGAACATGGCGGGAGTGATTGTAGTTGGCTGAGGCGCCTGTCGCCAGCCGATAAGCGACACAATCTAACGTCGTCAGGGGAATTTTGGCGGGACACAGGCTACGAAACCATGCTTCGGGAACATAGTGACTCTTTGCCCTGCGTAGCTTGTACTGTTCATAGAGTGCAGCTTGTTTTTGAGAGGAAAATAGGAAATTGGTCTTCCCTTGACCGAGCGGAACCAATTTCGATTATAGTTCTTATTGAAATGCCCTGGCTTTGACGAGTCTCCAACCTGCTCCTCTTAATCTCAAGGAGGTCTATAAATTAAGACATCCAACTGTTTTCAATATGGCCATATGGGTCACAGCGAACCAAGATGACCTGATCATTTTAACTGACACAGGTGACAGATCCCGAGAGTACACAAAAAATGTCTTTGAAAATTCAAGTGGACCTCGATTAGAGATAAGATATTTTTGGAGTGAGATACTTTTTTTTCTTTGTTGAATCGGTTCGTGCCGCCGTTCGTGCTAGGCCTTTTCTTTTGGGAATGGCTTCCAGTATGCTTGAAGAAAAGGGTCTTGCTTTTCGACACGGATCCAGTTTCATGCAATTCACTGAAGGGTTCACTTCAGCTATCGAGGGTACTGCTTCGATCAATAGGTTCCCCTCCTCTACTCTATCGAGACGAGTAGTGAATTTTCCCTGTGGTAGAGAAAAAACCTGCTTTTCAATCCGACTGCAATCCCTGAGTCCGTCGGAGTGCCATATAGCAAGCGCAGCCAATGAGCAAGCTGGTGTGTAGTCTTTCTTTCCCAAGTTATCTACTTTACTTAAGCTAATCCCCCCGGCTTCTATACGTCACGCTATTTGTCTCTTCGAGCCTATATATAAGGCCTTCCTTTCCTTCATTAGCTACTAACTGCTAGCTACATGAATTAGAAACAAGAAAGGAACCTTGACTCTAAAGTCTTATGTGGAGGCTTAGAAAGATGTGTAACCACACCTTTTCTGGCTCTGGGTTGTTCAAGCCCAGAGGAGCAAACGAGGAAAGCGTGTCCATTGAAGCCACCAAGTAACATACCTGGATGATCACATGTATCTGAAGATAAGATACCTTCCAGGTAGTTGATACGAAGACTACCAATCACATCATAACATTTCCATAGTCGACCAAAACGAACAAAGCTGATCTTGCTGCTTAATCGACCAGTGGGTTGTTATAATGGGTGCATCATTCAGTATGTATACAATGTATATCATGGGACATCCACCGACCAATACCAGTGAAGGTATGTGAGCCAGCTCCTCATCCACCTATGCATGACTGTTTTCTCATTGATAACAGCATTTCGCTGGGCCGCAGTTCTTTAGGTTCGAGCTCCTTGCGGAGTCATCCACCAATACCGATAAGTAAGATTAAGAGCCACGACCCAGCCAATAGAATATTGGCATACGAGTACCCCCTGCCATATGGCTAGTCTCCTAGCATGTGCTTTGGAGACTTAGACATATTAGACAGTGATGAGAGACCTCTGAATGATACTCCTCCGATACAGCAAAAAGTTTTCAAACTCTCTGGCCATACTTATTAGTAATGGCATAGGGACCGTACGGATGATAGTAATTCATAAGTGATTTAATTGAATAAGGACTTAAATCGTCAGTAATGACAACGTCATCACCTAGGATAGCGTTCTCGGAAGCGACGCCCAGCCTTTTCTCAGCTAGCCACACCACAAGTGATGTGATAGTGCAAAAAGCGCCCAAGAGCCGTAGTAACCTAAAGGCTGACCTGCAACAAAACAGACTTTACATAAGCCTTTCTTACGAAGGCACATCAAAAATTTTTGTTGCAAGCGCCGAGTTAACTACGGAGGGCGAAGCTCCTGTCAAACAGTGATTGAAGTATTTCAAACATGATTACCAAAGGCCATCTATCGGGCCGATGAAAAGAATATAGAAACACCGACTAGCCCCTTAATTTTGGCTAGAGGCATAGTCTGGTTCACGAAACATCATTTGGAATGGAACGCAAGACTGCCATTGCCCAATCATGAATTGGCTTAAGCAGCCTCTGGTTGACATAGTTGCCTATAGCAACTATTCTTCTCTGCCAGCTCCTGGAAACAAGCAGAAAGACGACGGTACAAGGAGGTATACCCATCTGATCCACTGTAGTAACTGTGGACCGATGAACCTCCAAGTACTATAAATCAGTGCCAGAAAACATCATTTTGTTATTCTGGTCGGGAGCGTAGCGTGTGCGTGAAGGCCATAAACAGCCTGGGCTCCACTGCTCACCTCTTCATGGACAAACTGTACAAGTGATGTCCAACTTGCTAACTCGTAAGGTACGATAGAAAGCTTGACTTATAGTCAAAGCCTCCTTCATCGATATTTATTTTACAGCGGTTACAAGCACTGATTGTAGGACCTTTTGGGTCGGTCGGAAGGGCTTTCCATTAGGTAACCTCATACCCTGATGTAGAGGAATACAACCTACTCTTGGCAAGTACCTATCAGTAAGTGATTTCAGCACACATTTTCACTCAGAAACAACTTCTGATATGGAACTTGGACGGAGGATTCACAATACTTTTGAAGGTAGATTTACTAACCTTCTTAGTAACTGGAATAATCCAATTAATAGAGAAAAGTGATAAGTAGAACTGAACTAACTTATCACCCTCACGACCTCTCCTTAATATCACCCCCCGGTGAAACGAAGGAATAATAGGTGGGAGTCCAGAACCTGTCAGGGATACTGGAACGGATAATTCATTTGGGACAGGATACTGACTTCCCCTGAAAAGCTGGAGGGACACAGAGCACTGTTTAAGATACAATGATGTGAATAGTGCTCCAGATTTCCTGTGTAAATGAACTATCCGTTTGGCGACAAGGAAAGCAGCAATGCTCCATTCCTTCGTTAAGCCGTCCAGCATGAGTAATTGGACTCTACTAAAGAGACCAATCATCATGCGGCTGTTTTCCATAACAGCCTGCCAGGGTAATGGCCTAAGATTAAATATCTTATCAAACAAGGCTTTCATTTTAGTATTTATACCTTGTCACCACTGATTATAGGAAGTTAGAATCGAACTAACTATAATAATCAGTTAGAAGCTTTTGGCTACTAACTACGCCCCTAGGGGTGCAGCTGGGACGTTTTTAACCTACTTTGTAGGCACTTGTTTGATAGGATACCTAAATCATTAGGAAATCACCCACTCGCCTACTTGACAAGCATCTTGTGCTGTCATAGGGTGGCACCTTCGGACTAACCAAAGGATACATACAAAGGTGGTTCGCCACCGACCAGTGTATCCATGAGGTTTCTATACATATGTGCCAACAAAGTTGATACCATGTATAGCGCCTCACGGCATGCTACTGTTAGTTTTTGAACATAGTTCACGGACGCTCAGCAACATATTCTCTCGAAAGAGAGAAAAGCCAGAGGGAGTGATCCCCTGACGCCAACCTTGACTCTATCCTAACCTAAAAAGAAAGAAAAAAATGCTAATCTAACTGCTAACTGCAAAGATAGGTTGTTGAGAAAAGTCCTTAGTGATCAATAGCAGCAGAAGAGTGGAAAAAAAAGAGAACAGTTACCATCCTGGTTTGAATGTCCCCTTTCGCTTTAATTCGAACTCGCTGACGAATTGATTATTGGTACGCTATCTATAACCACATTCTCTCGTTCTCGACTTTTATTTTAGACAAAGTGAAATCGGTTATTAAGCAGTTCCAGGGGGGAGCCCATCCTCTGCTTGGGAGGTTTGCTTTTCTCAAGAAAGAGGGCTTTATACAACAATGAAAAAGAACCGTTGGTTGATTGGGGGATGGGCAGTAGCCCTATCTGCTCCCGAAAGAAGAGAGTAGCCAAAGCACGACGCGAAGGCGAGGACCCCACGATATAGGGGAGGCGGGGAAGTGGGAAAGAGGGTTCCTCACCAACTCTTTTGGAAGGTTATTTTACATCTAGTGAATTAGGTTATTTACGGGAAAATAGGTTTCAAATTTGATTTTCTTCTTCTGTGGTTCATCATTTATGAATTTGAAGGTATTTACGCTTCAGTCAATAAGAAAGAACTATCCTATTCTAGTTAACAAAAAAGTAGCTCTAACGTGATGAATGGCAAACCAACATCTCAACAAACAAACTATGGAATACCCAAGCGGCAAGAAAACCTCTAGTCCCCTTACTGTTTGGGGCATTGTTTGACTTTCTGCCCTACTTTCCAAACCTGGAGTGGCTAGAGGGGTGGATCGAGGGACTCGACCTCTTTCTGCTCTTATTAGGATTTCTTCTCTTCATTTGCGGAAAATGAATGAACGAAGAATTACAAGGGGGGACGTCTATGGTCGGCAAGGCCCTGGAGAAGCGTAGCCGCTGAGCTTTTCTTACTCAAGGGTGGCTTAGTTGAAACGGAGGAATTGGCTGATAAAGATGGACAGTAAGGATCGCCTAATTTCTTTTGCTTAGTGAAGGTGGAGGCTGACATGGTATATGCGTGAGTTCTAGGGAATTGGTTTTGTATCTCGGGTTCCCATTTTTTGATTTGGCTAGAGAGGGGCCAAGCCAAAGTAAGGCAGTGAAAGAGTGTAACTTCCGTTTTCACGTACTAAGAGGCCTTCTATCCTGCCTGTTTTTGGCTTGCTTCAATGATAAGGGGAAGGAGTAAGGTTCGCTACTCAAGGTGTAACAAGGTAGCCGTAGGGGAAGCTATGGCTGGATTGAATCCTAAGATGCGACCTCTTCTTGGATACGAAATTAAGTATAACGCAATAACAGCCACGATGACCCAAAATAACACCGTGTAAACAAGGAAAAACAGAATACGTAGTGGGTGTCAAGCACTATGGCGGCATCCACCGGGTTCAAATTGGGTGAAGTCGCATCTACGGTCACTTCCCTACCTGCCCATGTTGTACTTATCTTGTCCTGCGCCTTACATCTTATGAGATGATTAACGAAGGCCACGGTCAATTCTTAATTAGTCAAATAGGTAAATTGAACAAAACGGTATCGCGATATATATTAGAAACAGAAAACTAATGGGATAATCTTTCAAATGCTGATTAAGTGTGGAAAATATGTCTTTTATACTCATTTGCTTTGCCTATCTATGTCAGTTTGCTTTTCCCCCCTCAATCCGGCTACGATACTCTACTTGTCGCTTCGCCCATTCTCTTACGAAGCGCAGCGATTTCTGATACGATACGGGAACAACAACAAGCAGCTGAGTCTTCTAACTGCAGAAGGAATAGCTGCACTATCTCCGGCATATTTATTACAAAGTTTCCTCGTCCTGGAACAGCTTACGATCGCCTACCTTTATTCCGCCCTTAAACAATAGCAATAGCACGAATCCTAAGCTACGGCACGCGAAGGCTCGGTAGAGACAAGTCGATAGACGCCGGAAAGGTTCGATGAATCATGGGTGGATCTTAGTGGGCGCCAGGGGGGGGGTTGGCTGGCTTGGGCCCCTCCGCATTAGTACTCAATGCAAGACTTCGATTGCGGTAGAGTAGAAAGGGTCCATGAAAAGCTTCAGGAAAGAAGGGCGAACCCCCATCCCGAAAAAAGAATGCAATGACCCCTTCACTTCAGATCGAAAATGAATCTTATAATTGCAGTTGCATTATGCCAGTGACCAAGATATCAACCACATAAATTGGTAGGAGAATGGTTATGGACCCGTTGATGACGAGTAGTAAGTGATGGGTTGGACTTAGATAATCTTAGGCCAAACTAAATGCTGATCAGTGAAGACAAGAAAGCTTTTAAGTGTAGACGACTACTTTAAATTCCATTCCTTTATCGGGTGGGAGGGTTTAGAGCCAGTGAAGCCAATAGCATATCTAGCAGCAGCTTCAGTAGCACTAGCTACATCAGTAGATCATTGATTAGCATACCTCGTCTAGTATAGACGACGGGGAGAAGTAGTCTATGCGCCGGGTTTGAAGAGCAGCTTAATATAGTATCTACTATGCGGGAAAAGCTAAATAGACGTAGCATATNATAGCATATGCTACGGTTCGGGGACTGGGTCGTTAGACACAGTTAAGCAGAGCTGAAATAGCTAAGATAGACTCAGTAAATAAAAGCGATGTTGTAAGACGCTGGTTCGAAGAGCGATGTATATACTATGCGTCGGGGTTGGTTGAAAAGCTATATAATAGATGTGGCGCAAAGGAAGGGTCATTTTGTCTCCCCTGAGGGGAGGGGCTCGGTGACCCTGTCCAATCTTTCTTCCATAAAAGCCTTCTCTCTGTTGGATACTACAGAAAAAGGTTCGTAAGAGACCCCGTATATATAGAAATCCCTTTTCTTTCATATTCAACCTCAGCCAGAGAGTCAATTCGCGAGTAATTGCTTAACTCAAGCGAAGATCGGTCGGGATCAAATCGTGGTCAAAAACACTGACTACGCTCTATTAAATAGCGAATATGGAGAAACTCTAGTATGCCACTTGTAAGGTGGGGGCTGATTCCACTCATTACTTTCCGGGGTTAGAGGGAGTACTTTTTCCAAACAAGAGGCAATGAAATTGTTCAGCACTTAGACAAGATAAGAAGATGATCAAAGAATTGGTAGCAGTGAGAGTCAAAATGATTGATCGTGATCAGTGACCAGGAAGTCTGCTTCAGTCCTTTGAGTCTTTGACAAGCACTCTTTCCGTTAAACTCCTTCTTTCTTTAACGCGGATTGATCTGTTCTTTAGGTTCTGAAAGAAAAGACTATGCTGCGCAAAAGAATATGTTTCAAAATAAGAATAAGCACAAGCAGAAGGACCTGAAAAGAGTGTTGATCTTGCAAGAAGAAAGGTCACTCGAGTTTTGCCATAAATGAGGGGAAAAAGGAAAAAGCCATGATGATCAGGAAAAGAGAGAGAGTGTTGGTCACTACTATAGAAAGGCCCCGTTGCCAACATTTCGATAGTTGGCGCATCACTTTTTTCCGCTTTAGTGCAGATATGATTGAAGAACTAGGTTCTTCATAATGTATGGGCAATGGCATTCGACTGTAATCAGAGGCCGAGAGAATGTGTAATTGCTGTTGGAAAACGGAAAGTCAGAAGAAGTAGAGTTAGTATGGAGACTTTGCTTTCCGTTCGCTGAACAACCTCCCTGTTGCAACACTTTACTATGCTTCACAGGGCGAACTTGACCTATTTTTGAGTGAATTAGGCGATCCGAAACCCCATTTAATTGTCACTCCCCTTCCCGGAAAAGAACTTGGCTCTAAAATGGGAGTAAGGCAAGCTTAATGTATTTAGGTAGAAGAGACCTCGAGCTCCGGGGCTTAAAGGGATAGGGCAGGTTTTCCACCCTACCCCAGACCTGGTTGGAAGGGAACTAGATCCTTCATCAGGTTAGACTATCACACACGAGACTCGCCTGGGCTCTCATCGAGACCCACTCACTTCTCTCTCCTTAACGTCTAATACCATTGCCCTGCACTCTGCCTTTTGGGTCGGGTCATTCTTCACTCCTGTTAAAAGTAGCCATAGAGGCTTCCCATACTGACCTTCCAGTTAGTTCCACTTCTGGAACGAAGCTGAGCACTCGGGGCATAAGGGCCCCGTGGTTCTTATTAACATGCGCTTTTCTATTCTAGCCCATATCTATCTCCTCACCTCCGGTCACATGACCTTTCGAGAGCCCGGTCCGGATCTAAACGATTTGATATCTATGTCTCATGTCTTTCTTTNATCTATGTCTCATGTCTTTCTTCAGCTCAGTGGGATCCAGAGAAAGACAGACCCACCTACCAGTTTTAAGTGGCAAGATCAATAAAACAAAACAAGAGAAAAACCAGCTTTCTTCTTCTTATATATCCTATCGTATACGTTGTAATAGAACCCTATTTTCAAATCATAAAGTACCCTCTCGTAGGCCTGCACATTATAGGTTATCCAAAAAGAATAGAATGACTAATGTGATGTGAAACCCCCCCAAAGAAGCTCCTCCTTTGACTGGACTTTCCGTATGGCCGGCCAATCCATGACAACCCCACAACAAAGAGTCAAATGCCAAGCCCTTATCTCTATTAAAGAAAAAAGCATGCGCTCAAAGCAGCAGTCATTACAATTCTTATCGAAAAGTCCTCTCTCTCTCTAAGGCGATTCTGAGTGCGATTAGGGTGATTCTAGCGCGCTCTTTCCTTCATTGATGGCGAGGAAGAAGAAATCTCCAGCTCAAAAGGTGGCATTTGTGACTGGCTCTTCTACCTCAGCAGGGAGGCCTTCTGGTGAGCATAGTGGTGTTAGGTCTGGTGATGATTTTGGCGAGGAACCAATGGTGCACCCTAGTGCTGGCCCAATTCCGCAATCACTGGAAAATGCAATTCATTCTATGAATCAAATTCTAGGGATTCCTCAAATTATGGGTGCTGCTACTGGCAATGTAACAGTACCTACTTCGCAGTCCAGAACAGAGCAATGTTCAAGGTGACTCCAGATCTGGTGCGCGAGTGATGAGTAGGAGGCTGGATTTGCATCCTCCAGTTTCAAATGAGCAATCATGCCATGTTCCAGGGATCCAAGCTCGCCTCTAAAGGTATGAAGCTTGGCTTTGTTGCCTCTGTTTTGCAAGATGGTAAGAAAGTAGCTAAGGCAATCTTAACTTGATAAGCTTAATACTATATGGAAATCTTCTCTTGTGCTTTATGTAGTAGGCCACTCTTACTGCCATTAACAAGTTTATTTCAATCAATTGGAATGGAACAAAAGCCAAAGGTGTTTTTACATGATGAGGGCTATTTTGTAGTTCAGTTTGTTTCTATGGGGGATAGAGATGCTATTCTAGCTGCAGGTCCCCATAGTTTTTTTGGTAAACCTATGATTTTCAGAATGAGATTTTGAGAGTTATTCCTTTGTGGGTTAGACTCCCTAACCTTCCTCTTAATTGCTGGTCTGGTGATTCTCTAAGTAGAATTGACAGCTTGTTAGGAGTTCCTTTGTTCTAAGATGACTGTACTACTAATCAGGAGAGTGCTCGAATGCTTATTGAAATGGATGTTACAGTTCCTCTTCTTTTGGGTTGAAGATATGTTGAAACAAAAAGTCACTTATGATTGGACTCCACCCTTCTGTCAACAGTGTAAGAAAGTAGGTCATGATTGTGCTCAACCTAAGCCTAAGAGTCAAGGGCCTCAGACTAAGAAGGTATGGGTGCCTGAAGCTAAGCCAGTTCCTGACAATGTGGAGGTTACTCAAGGACCTATCATCACTACTTCAGTGGTTACTCCTAATGTTCAACCTCCTCCTGTTACTGAGGATGAGGATAATGAGGCTGGGTGGATATTGGTGGTTACTAGGAAGTCTAGGGAGGGACATGTGGGGGAAGGCACTGCTACTCATAAGAGTTTCTCAATACTTTCTACTAGTATGGGTGGTGAGGAAGGACTGGAAGAGGGTTCTGCTCCTGAGCCTAGTGGATCCTTATACCTTCTTACTTGATGAAGGTCTGCAGCTGGAATGTAAGAGGCCTTAATGAGCCTAAAAAAGCTATTGATTAGTAAACATCATATTAATGTTATTGCTCTTCTAGAAACTATAGTTAGGCAACATAACTCTTCTAGGATTCAACAGAAATTTGGTCATCAATGGTCTTGGATTAGTAATTATGCTTATTCCCCCAACGGTTAGAATCCTTCTCTAGTGGATATTACTTTCTTGGATTGTCATGAGCAGTTTATCCATTTGAAGGTTGCTACTAACTCCCAGGATTGGTCTAGTATGGTTACCTTTGCTTATGGCCTGCATACAGTTGAGACTAGGAAACGAAACGTTGAAACTTGTTTCTTTGGCTCAGGCTATAGGCTCTGCTCCCTGGGTCCTTCTAGGGGATTTTAATGCTATGTTGACTCTGGATGATAGGCGGGTCTGATGTCTCTTTGTATGAGATTAGAGATTTCTCTCAATTCTTGCTTGATTCAGGCTGTTTTGAGTTGCCTACTAAAGGGTGGCTTGGTCCAATAAGGGTGAACTTCTAGGGTATATTCCAAGTTGGATAGGGCCTTGGGCTTTCTGGTTGGATCAGTTTTCTGCCATTGAGGTTCAGGCTTTGAATCCCTCCTTTTCAGATCACTGCCCCTTGTTACTGGTCTGTCAGCAGCCTGCTTTCTCAGGGGGCAGGCCTTTTAAGTTTTGAACTATTTGGTGGAGCATTCTGAGTTTCTTTCTGTTGTTGGGGATCACTGGGCTTGCCCAGTGCCTGGCAATCCTATGTTTTCTCTCTGGTCCAAGCTCAAGTCTTTGAAAGGTAAACTGAACTCCACTCTGTTGAGTTTGCTGGTGTTCAAACAAGGATCCAGGAGGCTAGGGCTTAACTTGATATCATTCAGTCTCAAATCCAGGATAGAGGTTTTGATGATGGGCTACATCTGCAGGAAGCTCACTCAGGAAATGATTTCAGGTGCATGAATCTGCATTGATGCAGAAATCTAGGAGGGTGACAGTAATCACAGGTTCTTTTTCTCTGCTATTAAAGAAAGATATAGCAGGAATAGGATCTCTGTTCTTCATGATGACTCTGGTCAGAGGTTGGTGGATGATTATCTCATTGAGGCTGAGATTTTGGATGCTTTGATGGGTATTGATGATGCTTCCGCTGCTGGGCCGTTAGGCACAGAAACCAAAAAGGGCAGATAATTGGCGCTGGCATTAGGAGAATCCCTTCCTTACACTCGACTTAAACTTGTTATTACTAATACTCAACTTCAAGTCAAAGCACCTACAAACTCACTCATAAGGAAACTCGTCAAGTAGGTCTCTCGAGCCTTGTTACGAACTAAAGTACTAAAGCAAAGCGACCCCCAGCCCAGGCCAAACGTCTCCCCGCTCTTTTGTTTTAAGGGGCAGAGTCAAGTTCGTTACGGTCAGCAAATCAGCCTCGCATCGTATCGATAGCGATTTATATCACCTCCCCAAGCCTAATTCTTTGTGAGCAATCGATCGTGACAAGTCGACCGATCCATAATGAAAGCACCTGTAGATAGAAGCCCTTTGTTGACTGCTGGACTCATCCTCAATGCCTAAACCGGCCTAGTTCAGTCGGTTGTCTTTCTACTTTTCTTCCTGGGTAGCAGTCTCCAACAGAGTCAACTTCTATTCTACTTGTTGGAAGGTTCGTCCGTCTTCCCGGGTCAACTTACTCAATATCCGATGGAGGGTAGGCTTTTGGCGGCCGCAGAGACGGCGGATAAAGCAGCAGATGATACGTACTTGCAAATAACTGGATCATCAAACTTATCTACGACGTTCGGAAATCATGGTTTCATGGTTGGAACGCTGGAGTTAACAACAACGACAAATCTGTCTGTTGCCATGGAGGTAGGGATTTATGCTTGGAAAGTCCATTCCGCGCTCTCTATCCGGATTACCTTATCTTCCATTTTTTTGATTCTTCAAATTCATGGATATGGATAATGTTTAGTCTTCCTCCCTGAGTAAGAGGGGGAGGACTTGATGTGACTACTATTAGACCCCCAACCCGAAAAGACTCTACAATGGATAAACTTTTCCTTTCCGCGTAGGGGACGTGAGGTTTCGCTTAGCAGCTTTTTGGCTGTTTATGATAGAGTGAGATTCACGTTGCCTGGTGGTTCTTCTTAGTTGTGCCGGATAAGACTTCGAACGGCCAATCGTAACAACGGTACGCATTCCATGCGAGCGGCCCTTTGCCTTGTGGGGGAATCTCTGGACCTGAGGTATTCGTGGTTAAATCATCAGGGGAGAATCTGAATGATATAGAAGATCCATAACCACTTCATTGTGCTAATAATATAGACGCAGGCATAGCTTATGGGAACTATCCTTTGTGAGAGATTAAGACTGGTACTTCCAGAACTCATTGCTGAAAATCAAAGTGGTTTTTTTTCATGGGAGGTACATTGCCCATAATATCATGATTTGTCAGGACTTGGTGAAGGATTATGGAAGAAAGCAGGCAAAACCAGGTTGCGTTATGAAATTGGATTTGAGGAAAGCTTATGATATGACACTTTGAGTTGGGATTTTTTGGAAGAAATGTTGGAAGAGCTTAAGTTTCCTACAGCTTTTATTAATCTCATCATGGTTTGTGTTAGATCCCATGTCCCCTCTCTTGTTTGTTCTCCGTGTTGAGTACCTGTCTAGGACTTTGAAGTATGTCAGCAAGCAAGAGGGTTTTGGCTTCCACCCTAGATGCCAAGCAGTTGGGCTCACTCATTTATGGAGGATATTTTATTATGTAGTAAGGGAGAGTATAGGTCAGTATGTATGTTGGTGAGGGGCTTTCCGCTTTTTGCTGACAGCTCAGGATTGCCGGTTAGCCCTTCCAACCAAATCTGAGATATTTTGTTGTGGCAT
This sequence comes from Suaeda aralocaspica, assembly GCA_016808085.1. Lineage (NCBI taxonomy): Eukaryota > Viridiplantae > Streptophyta > Magnoliopsida > Caryophyllales > Amaranthaceae > Suaeda > Suaeda aralocaspica. The sequence goes on from PYUH01000388.1 coordinate 17,622, forward strand.
GGTTCTGACCTGAAGCAGAGCCCTAACTTAGTGGCTTGGAAAGAAGTGTGTAAATCCAAAAAGGAAGGGGGTCTTAATATCAGGGACATCCATTCTTGGAACATTGCTGCTATGGGCAAACATGTATGGGCCATTAGTACTATTTGTGGGTGAAATGGATTCATGCAATTTCTATTCAGGAGCACCAATGGGACACCTACACCCCACCTGCTAACTCAAGCTGGTATTGGAAGAAGGTTTGTTCTGTAAAGGAAAAACTGCAAAATCAACATGTGGACATTAGTGGGAAATAAAGCATAAAGAAGGTTTACCAGCAACTAATAGAACATGGTAGACACTTCAGGTGGCAAAGGTTTATCCGGAACAGATCAGCAGTCCCTAAACACAAGATTATTGTAGGGTCGATAGACGCAGGTCTTGAAGAACCAAGTCATGATAGACTAAGTTCGAAGAGCTGATTAAAGGCTAAGTCCTAACAATGAATATGGATTAGCTTTTCGCAGTTAGCTATCCCTTGTTTTCAACGCAGCGCAGCTATTTCAGCTAATCTTTCTCTTCCCCCGCCGCCTTTCCAAAGGAAATAAGATCGATGTATAGTATATACGCCGGAAAGAAGTTCCCAAAAAGCTATCAAACTTCTTCTTAGGCAGGATGGTTCCAGGTGTGTCAACCAAGAACAGGTCAAGAAGGAGATTTTGCTTTTCTATCGGGGCCTTATGGGATCTGCTGCTCCATCTTTGCCCTTGGTGGACAGATCTATTGTTCTGAGGGGGAGTATTTTGTCTCCTCAAGACCAGGATACTCTATGTTTGCCTTTCTCTGCCAAAGATCTTTCTGATGTTGGTATGGATTCTTATAAGGCCCTGGATTGGATGGTTATAATGTTTACTTGTTTAAGCAAGCTTGGGGTGGGCCCTAGTGTTATTGCAGCTGTGTAGAACTTCTTCCTCTCTGGTAAGATGCCTAAACAGCTAAATTGCACTTATGTTACTTTAATTCCTAAGACTGAAAATGCTTTTAGTGTTAAAGAGTTTCGTCCAATTGCATGCTGCTCTGTCCTCTCTAAGATTCTCTCTAAAGTCTTGGCTAACAGAATGCAATCTGTTCTGAGTAGTGTCATTGGGGATTGTTAATCTGCTTTTGTTAAAGGCAGAGTAATATTTGAGAATATCATCCTAAGTCATGAACTGGTTAAAGGTTATGGAAGAAAGAATATATCCCCCAGGTGTATGATCAAGATTGATAAAAGGCTTATGACTCTGTGGAGTGGCCTTTTGTCAAGTTCCTTATGTTAGAGATGGGTTTTCCCTACCAGTTTTTTACTTGGTGATCAGATACTCTTGTAGGAATTAAAGCCATGCACCCTCAATTCTTAAAATTATCCTCACAAGAGTCTAAAGCCTAGGCAGCAACTCTTAAAAGTGTTCAAAATTTTCTCACACTCGAAAATTTCCCACACCTTCGGTTTTGTGTTTGTTTTGTAGAAAACAAATAAAACTTAAACAATAATGTTTATTGAATTCACTAATCTGAATCTTTACAAACTAATGTTGAGATTATTTATAGGTATAATCATCAACAAAATCCTAACAAAACTACGCTAAAAATACGCGCACAACATAGGCAAAAATCGTCCTAATCTAGTGACCTATCCATGACTCACAAGATAAGAATCCCACATCATCATTGCATGTCGTGCAACTTGCTAACAAATCCTAACAAACTATATCTAAACAAAAAATATCCTAACAACCTTATTCATACCTTGCTAATCAAGATAATCAACAAATTACAACCATATTTACACAAAAATATGATCTACCCAAATCCACACAAAATCGTCAAAATTGACGCCACATAAGCCTCATCCAAATTTGCGCAATTTTGTGATTTTTCTTTAAATCTTCAAGAAACCTTTCAAGATTCAATCTTTTAATCAAGAAACCTTCAAGAAGTTATTATCCATGTGTATAAGGTTGAAAATGAAGATTAAGACACTTCAAGAAATAAAAGACTCAATGCCTAAAAATGAGAAAATCCTATCAAGTGAAGTGGGAAAAACTCATAGGCAAAACCATCTTGTTCCCCTAATTCCGCCATTCTCTCCTTTTCTTCAATGATCAAGTATATTCGTGTGTCACCATACACACCCATGATGATGTTTTTGAAGATCCCAAAAGCCTTGAATCTCCGTAAGCCATTATTTCTCCATACTTGCATCATTCTTAGAACCCATTATCAAACCTTCGAAGTTATCGCTTTCTTTTGTATCAACTATTATTATTACTTGTGTTGCCTAATTTCTGATAATTTTATAGAAGGTTATTAATGTTATATGTATATTTGCAAGGAAATTGTGTTTCGGTTTTGTTGATAGCTTATGGTTAGATTGTTACATTGCAAGGTATGGTCTTGTCCCTATTATTTAATTTAAAATTAGAATAAAGAGGAGATGTCTCAGAGTAAAGGCCATAGAAAAATGGGTTTTGAAAAGAAAACAATGAAGGTATAGGATCTGTACTTTTTTGCTCACTTTGACAGTCAATCATCTTTTCGTTCACTCACACACTTAATTGAATTCAGTAATATGTGTCAACCAAAAAAGAAAGCAACCTTTTTTTTACAACTATTTGTCTACATCTCACAATCACAATAATCTCTTTCTTTATACATAAATTCAGGAGTAGATTCTCTCCTAGGCTCAATCACAAGCATTTTAGTTTCTCATTTCCATTCTCAAATTTACGGAGTAATTCAATTAAATTGTTCCTAAAATTAAATGTTTGAAATGATAATATTACAAATGTGTTAATTATGCTAGGTTAACTAACTTTTGATTATTATATATTGATGCTTGTGATTCCAACATTGCAGGGTTGCAATTGTTACTTAGTCTACCACTTACAAAAGTTGAGGTAATTTTTATTTGATTGCTTGTTTTGTAAAAGATTAGTTAAATTCACATGAATAGTAATGCTCAAATAAACAACAAGTATATTACAATTGGTATTAGTACTTGAGAAAAGTATCAATATGATTAGTTCAGGGTGGGATGAATGTTTTGTTTTTCTACATAACTGATAGCATGATTATTGTAATTAGTTAGTTATCGGAATAATAATAACGATGAATAGTTTTTGTAGAAATAATTGATAACAAGAGTAATGTTTGTAAACCTGAATTTAGTTTATGCTTGAGAGATTGACTGATTATTCTAGATCATTTAGTCAGAATGTCCTTAAAATATCATTTATGTGTAGTGTATAATATATGATGATTAGTTAGTTCATAGTGCTTTAGCCACTATTGCTCATATATGATACACCACACACTCAATTAAATTATAATGATACTAGTTTGACTACTTAACTTTACTCCATTAGTCAAAATTGTATTGAATCATCGTTGATGTATGTTGTATAATATATCATGATTTTATGTTGATTATGAATTCTCAGATATGTCAATTATTTATTGTTTGCTTGTGATTGTACCTTTTGGTTTAGGTTTATACAACAAATACGGATACGGGGACTGAAAATGGCAACTCTAAAATTAGCTAATGAGGAAGATTTTGTAGAACAATGATCTTAAGAATCAGAAATTGATATGATTATGATAAGAATATTGTCTCTTTTTTTTATTCGTTAGGTTGTTACCAATTTGATTGTTTAATTTGGTGTTGAAGGGAATATGAGGAAGCTGATATGAATTTTCCCACTCATGAACGCCTGAATTCAAGGGATTATTCGGAAACTATGGATATGGGAGATAGTTCAGGTATTTTTTTGAATTAGTTTATGCTTTATTTTTGTACTTTTTGAGTTCCTTTTAATTTAGTGTAAAAATAATGTTTGGATCGGAATTTAGTTTTAAGTGAATGTTTTTGAATAGTTCTACTGAACTTTTCATTCTGTTGGGGTCTTTATATTTGCATGAATTTTGATTTTGTTGTTGTAATGTAAATTTATGATTGAAAAATTATTGTTGTTATGTAATTATTAAATGCTTCTTAAAGCGCCACATAAGCTGACTTTGACGTTGATCACTTCTTAGTGCTGACTTATCGAGTTAAATTAGTGAGTAGGGGATAATCTTCTCTTTTTTGGTTTGTACTTTAGCAATTTGTGCAGTATGCATATGGAAGTCGAATTATCAAAGCTGAAATAGTATTGAGTTTGATTTGAGTAAGAAATTGTGTTGCTTGATGAGTTTTGGTTGTGTTTCTAGGGTTCTTGCAAAACTGTTACATTTATATTCTTATTAAAACCCTTTTATTTTTTTCCTTTTCATACTATATTAAATTTAAATACATTGGTTCAATTGTTAATTGGTTTTTTGTTTAATCAAAATTTTCAGATTTGTCATAGCTTTCGCCTTGCAGAAAAGGTAGTAGCTTTCCTCTCTTCAAGCTTCATTTTTTTTTATTTCAAATTGTTGATTGATGGTTGATTTCTCCATATTTATGAGTTGTAGTTTTCTAATTTTTTATCTCACATGTTTCTGTACATAGTTTGTTCTACTTTTTTTTTCTCCATTGTCATTTGCTGTTATTGGGTTTTATTTATGAATATACGCTTACCCTTGCCTTCACTTTCTCTTTCTCTGTTATGTAATTGTAGTTTCAGGTGCAATATGGCTATTTTTCTTTGTTTTTGGAAGTGGTTCCTTACTACCGCCACTTGCTGCTAAAGTCGTTTATAATAAACTTGATCTTACTTGTAATCATTAGTTTATGATAATTCTTTTTAGGCATAAGGTAATCTCATGTGTTAATATCTTTTACAAGAGTGATCCCATGAATTAAGGTTTGAATTTTATCATTTGCCTCAGTCCTCTATACTCTATACACAGCAGCGTATATCTTGGTTGATAAAGTAATTGTATTTTCATGTCTATTTTCATCTTCATGTTCATATGGGATGTCTTTGATGGTTTTTAGATTTAGATTGTTTTCAATTTCATTTATATTGTTTTCGAATTTAATTAGATTTTGCACAGATAGCTTTTTATGATCGTTACACAACACAATTGTTTGTGGAAAAAGGCAAGGGTTGCAAGAACAAACTAGCCACTGCAAAAATCTATTCAGGAATGCAATTAGTTCAGCAATACTTTTTCTTTTTTTCAAGCATATTTTGAATTCCAAATGAAATTCAATAAGATTGGTCGATGATTGTAGAAAGGATAATGTTTTTGTTCATGTTTTGTGGTTTATTAGTTGGATATTGTGACCATTTACCTTTGTTAATCAATTGCTATAGAATAATTTTTCAAAAGCCAAAATATGTTCATAATATTTATTCTATTGAATTTCATGATTACAAAATTTGGACGGCAAATCATTTTATGTTTAAAGCCTTTAAAAATCAATCAAAACTTCATAAAATCATCCTAAGTTCACACAACAACAATTCATGATCATAATATTAAAGTTTAAATCATACAAACTCATAAAAATTAAGACTTTCATAACTTTATAAACCCTAATCTAAAATTTCATGAACAACAAATTAATTTATGCTTTAAAATAAATCATAACTTCATAAAACATGATTGAAACTTATAAAATCATGATTAAACATAAATATGAACATGAATACGCAAAATTGAATCAAAAGTCTTTCTATATCCTTACATAGTTGGATACTAAGATTACAAAGAATTCCTTCCAAGTCTATTTCCAAGCTCAATCTTTCTATATCCTTACATAGTTAATTAGCAACCACCAAAGTATTCACTCCATGCTTCGTTTTACGGTTCAAAGCATCTGCCACCACATTGGCCTTCCCTTCATGGTATTAGATATCTAAGTCATAATCCTTGATCAACAAAAGCCATCTCCTGTGTCTCATGTTTAAATCCTTTTGAAGGAAAAAGTACTTTAAACTCTTGTGGTCTATGTATATCCTACACTTTACCCCACACAAGTACTGTCTCCATATTTTTAAAGCAAACACGATCGCTGCTAACTCAAGATCGTGAGTAGGGTAGTTTGCCTCGTATGGTTTCAATTGCCTTAAAGCATATGCAATCACCTTTCTATTTTGCATTAACACACATCCCAAACCATTTTTAGAAGTATCACTATACACATCATAGGAGTCACTTCCATCTAGCAATGTCAGCACTGGAGCTATAGTTAAACGCTCCTTTAAGGTCTGAAATGCCTCTTCACACTTATCACTCCACTCAAACTTACAGTCTTTCTTCATTAAGGACGTCATGGGTTTAGCAATGTCCGAAAAGTCCTTCACAAACCTCCTATAATAACTTGCTAACCATTAGAAACTCCGTACATCTGTTACATTCTTAGCTGTAGGCCACTCCTTTAGTGCTTTAATCTTGGCTAGATCTACTTCAACTCCCTCTTTTGACACAATATGCCCCAAGAATGCTACTTTCTCCAACCAGAACCCACATTTCGAGAACTTAACATACAATTCATTCTCTCTTAATGTCATCAAGATTGTCCTCAAATGTTCCACATGTTTCTCTTTACTCTTAGAGTACAACAAGATGTCATCAATGAAAACAACCACAAAGTTATCCAAAAACCGTTGGAAAATCCTATTCATTAGTTCCATGAAAATTGCCGGTGCATTGCTTAACCCAAAAGGCATAATAGTGAACTCATAGTTAACCCNGACACCTAACTTCATTTGGGTTAGAAGTCTGTGGATGATCTTTACAATATTGAAGGAATTCATCAACTCCTTCTTGGAAAGCACGGTTTAAAGAGTACCCATCCAACCTATGATACATCCAAGTACGATCCTTTCGTTTCATGTTGATAACTTCTACACAAGTCACATACAGCCAATACTTTAGTGAAATATAATATTATTGTTAATGTCTAAGCATTGTCATTATTATGACAATTACAGCACAAAAGCAATTTGTTTAGATGTAAACTTAAAAGTAGAGCTTCAGATGTGCTAATAATAGCATCCTAAGCAAATTTCTCTTAGGAACATAAGCCCTAAACATATTAGTTGCACACTAATGAAAGTGCTATAAACTAAACCTTCATTTACATTCACTAATTAGAGCATCCTATGCTAATTTTACTTACGCATTTTTGTTTTACATTCACTTTGATTTTTGTCTTTGTTTTTCAATTTATAGATTTTTACCGACGAATTCTAATTCGTATTTAATTTAATTCTCACTTTGATTAGTTGTTTAGTTGTAATTACTTCTAATCCGGATTAGAGCATTACCGACGGTTACTCTTTTATAATTCTATCTTCAACCTTTCACCATATTCTTCACTTTTTCCTACACTCAACACTTCTATTATTTAACTTTTTCGATCTGCTTTTATCTACTTTCAACTTAGACTCAAAAGATGAAACATAAATAAATAAACAAAAAATCTCAAAAAGCTCAAAAAGCAAGCGCCTCGCCTAGGTGCACTTCAGTGCGCCTCTCGTAGGGGTATGCGCCTCAGCCTCCAAGGGCTTATTTGTTGGTGCCTTAGTGCGCCTTGTGCTGACACGCCCGCCTTTAAAACTAAGGTTATAATTGTTTCTTAAAAAAAGCCAAACAGGTCCATAAACTCAATAAGTTGCATTACTCTGTTATAAATCCATCACAAATAAGTATCCTAAACTAACATGCGTTTTAAGAGTCATAATTAAACTTTATTCTAAAAATTTGCATCGATTGGCACCCACCGTGCATATCACATTGTGATTAAAGGTAATTATTGATAGATTTACTATGGAACAAGTAGTTAAGAGGATGAAGCCAGAAGTTCGAACAAAGGCACAAACGAAATTAGATGCTAAATATGATTAAGAACTAATATGATTGCAAACTTTGTATAATGCTATGGGTGAGTTTCTTACTACAACTACACGTGATCACGCACTAGGTTATAACGAACCTAAGAAATATTCTCACAATGATATCAAGTTTATTAAACTTCCAAAATTTGATGGTAACAAAAATCCAGTGGCATAGATAGATTAGTTTAGACGTATGGACAAAATTTTCGAGGACAAAAGTATCGATGACTCTAAAAACTTCTCATGCTATCGTAAAGTTGATTGGATATGAATCTACATGGTATGTAATAAATGTTCTTGTTCTTAGTATTTTGTTACATGCTTCCCCTACTACTATAGGCAAAAACAAAGAACAATGTGAGAATTTATTTTACTCAAGGTGTGTTTAATTTTCAATGGACAAACATAGTCGTTGATCACAGATAGTGAAATATGCACTAATGCAGCTACTAAGAAGATGGTGAAAGCTTTAAACTTGCAAACACGTAACCATCCGACCAATTGGGTCAACAACAATGGAGGAATCAATGTTAAGAAGCAAGCTTTGGTGAACAACAATGGAGGAATCAATGCAGTGATGGTTGAAATTCACTACTACATTTTAGAGCAATATACACAGAATTGTTTTCCTGTGAAATTTGGACCATAGAAACAAACATTCCACAATTTTACATGGGACAGAAGCCCAAACTTTCAGCACTTGAAATCGAAAAAATACGACAAAACCCAGAAGATGACTGATGAAGTTCAAAGCAAAATAAAAAGTTCTATACATAATTACAATCAAATGCGATTGACACAAATTAACGACATTAACACAAATTAACACAAATTAACGAGCTTAACGATTGACAAATTACAAACTGACGACATTAACGATTATAATTTAATTTAATTGTTAAAAAAACTGATTTTTAATTTAATTCTTAAAAAAGACTGATTTAATTGAAACTGACATTTGAAGGAGGAAAGACTCATCGCAAATTTAATTTAATTGTTGAAAAAAATCTGATTTTTACGGACGAAGAAAAGCAACAAAGAAGAACAACAGGCGAAGAACAACAAAGAAGAAAAGCAAATCAGAAAATTACCGAAGAACAGGCAGCGACGAAGAACAACAACAATGCGCCGAAAAAGAAGCTGAAGAAGGACAAAGAAGAACAAGACGACGAAGAACAACAAGAATGCGTCGAATTTAGAAGAACAACACTCTTAGGAACACCCTACCCTAGGTGCACCGGGCAACCAGCAGGCGCCGAAGAAATTATTAAAGCCGAAGCTACGAAATTAACGCCGAAAACGTAGCAAATAATGACATTTCACCATTAATTGGTAGATTTTGTACATCCATATTAGTTAATAAATCTCAAGAACTCCTAATGAACTACAGAAACTTAATTACCACAGCATTTAGCAAAACAGAAACAAGATTTTCAATTCTATTAGTATCTTATTACTTTAATTAATTAAAGCAATTAATTTATGAACAAATTCATAACCATAAACCAAACAGCTAAAATTACAATCATAAACCACAATTATATAAACAAAAACCCTAATCAGAAATTAAAACCCTAGAAATTATAATTCAAGCAAGATCTAAACACACGAGTTATTAATTTGGGAAGTAGCAAAACAGCGATTCGTCAAAAGAATAATTAATAATTAGATCATAAAATTAAATGAAATGAAAGAAAACCCTAATTAATAACAAGGTGAAATTAATTTGGGAATTAAATTGAATACCTGCTTACGGAAAACAGAGAAATTGAAGCGACTGAAACGATGAAGAAGTGAAAGTGTAGAAGAAAACGATTAACAACAATACCAACAAATTAACGAAAAACAGTAAAGTTGAGAGTGTTGAGAGGGAGGGAGGGAGGAAGAAGCCGTGTCCGCCGCCGACTGTGGGAGTGTTGAGAGGGAGTTGTGAGGGAGTAAGGTTTGACGAAGAAGAAGGAGTTAGGGTTTTTTTTTTGTTTTGCGCGACAAAATAACAAATAAAGAGCAGAATTAATTCTGTCGGGATTTTGCGACGGAATTTCCGACGGACTAATTTCCGTCGCAAAATTCCGACGGAAAAATCCGTCGCAAAATTTAATGTTCCGTCACAAACTCATTAAATTTTGTGAGTAGTTTCGTAGGCAATTTCCGACAGAAAAATCCGTCGCAATAGTACTAATTCCGTCGTAATTTTGCGACGGAAATTAATTCCGTCGCAAATTACCGAATTTGCGACGGATTAAAATTCCGTCGCAAAAATTCCCTCGCTAAAAAACTGTTTTCTTGTAGTGGGACTAAGTCTATGGTAAATTCAATTTCTCGTTTAGGTGGCATCGCCGGAATCTCTTCTGGAAATAGGTCAAGGAAGTCCCTTACTACCTCAATATCCTCGTGCTTCGCAGTCTCAACATGCTCCACATACCTCACACTACAAAGCTAAATGGAAAAACCTCTCTTCACAAACCTAGCAAACCTCATTAGTGACACTATTTTTGTTTTGTTTTAGTCATCCTGCCCTCCAATTGCTCACCTTTTTATCCTTATTCATTAACGAGATCTTCTGTGGTTCACATAAAATCTCAGCCTTATGCTTACTCAACCAATCCATCCCTAGGATCACTTCTATGTCACTTAAATCAAACTCGATTAGGTCAGCTTTAAACTCCGCTCCCTCAATTTCAATAGGAACATCCTGAAATCTCTTTGAACACTGTACCTCTTGCCCTAAGGGTAGCACTATTGACAAATCTATAGTATCTACCTTTCCCGACACAGGTTTCCACTTTTCTAGGATCTTAGTGGATACAAGAGAATACGTTGCACCATAATCAAACAAAACTTTAACAGGAAGAGAGTGAATAGTAAAAGTACCAATAATCACATCCTTATTAGCATCGGCTTCACTTCGAGCCATCACATTCATCTTGGAAACACTTTTGCTGTCCCCCAGCTGTATTCCCCCTAGATTGAGAATTTTGTCCCTCCTTTCCTTTGTTCTTAGAGAAGCACTCATACTCATGGTGTCCAAGTTTGTTACACAACCGACAAGTCACTAGGTTCCCTGCACAGTCCTTTCCTAGGTGATTGTTAGGACACTTCTTGCAAAAGTACACACGCCCTCCTTGACTATCCATCTGAGCTCTATTCCCATTTCCAGAAGTAGGTTTCCTAAAGTTTCCCCTATTACCCTAGAAGTTGTTGTTGAAATGAGGTTTCTTAAATCCACCACGATTTCCTTGTTGGTTGAAGTTTCCTCCACCATCCTTTCTTTTCTCCCTTGTCTCACCTTCCTTCTGTACCTCCTTCTTTTGGTCTATGGCATACAGGTGTGCAGCTCTACCATATAACTCATCCAAAGATTCAAAGCTTTCAACCTCTCGGTTGCCACGGCCTCGGAAGCAAACCTAGACAATTCTATGAACTTAGAGTAGTACTCAGTAACAGACATACTTTCCATCTTAAGCTCTAGAAACTCCTATGCTTTCTATTTATGAACATAGGATAGAACTTATTACGGATTTGCTACTGAAACATATCCCAATTAAACCCTGGTAAAGCCGTAATCACAACCTCATTTTGTGACCACCATATATCAGCTTCTCCTCTCAGATAATAAATAGCATGGTTCACCTTAAGCTCTTCTGGACACTCAACTGCCCCAGACAAATTATTAAACTCTCTCAACCCTCCCTCTAGAATAGTTAGATTGTGCTCTCTTTGTTAAGTGGGTGGCTTACTTTGAGAAATCTTCTTGAAAAGTTCCCCAACAGGGTCACTACCATTTCGATTTACTCTGGCAGCTAATTGTTCAGCTACAGTAGCTAATTGCCTCACTACTTCATTCAGCTGATTGTTGTTACGTTCAGCTATTCTATTTCTCCTGTAGAGGAAAGACCTTTATATTGAATTATGTCTAACTCTAAGTTAGAACAACATTAAGCAATAACATAAAACACTTTCTCATTACATCTCACAAAAGAGGTTTCATTCTTTTAGAGCAAATGATTCACTTAGTTTTGATTGTTTAAATAACCATTAAAATAAGAATAATGCACATAAGAAATAAAAATAATTCCCTCAGTTCTATTCTACTTGAGGCCTTATTTCATGAAAGAAATTTATTACTTAACTCCTATTGTCATTTCTTTTAGCTCACTGCAATTTATTCAAACTAATGTAAACAATAATTTAAATTGTTCAACATTCTAAACATCAGAAATACTAAACAATATTAACTAAATTGTATCTAAACAAAAAATCTCTAAACATTAACATTGTCCTTCTTGTCCCTTGACATCACATATTTCTTTGGTATGAATTCGAGATCATCTTTTGTATCAACTTCCATTTCCTCCTCCATTTCTTCCTCAGGATCTAACTCTTCTTCATCCTCTTTAGAATCGGTTACCAAGTCTACATACACTGGAATTACTGGATCCGGGTTCTAGATTTCATAACATGAACTGTTCCTTGAATCATCAGTCCTTGAACCAGTAGTAGTCTCTTTCACCGTTATGTCTTCACTTCCTCAACTATCTAGGCTTGGTGTGGGCGGGGTCTCATCACTTGTATTCATCTCTTGATACTCATTTTCTTTCCTTACAATATACCCTTTAAAGAATCTCCAATCACAACCCCATTGGCCAATTGCATCCTTATATTTAGAGTAGTTCGAAAGTCCTCCAGCAAAGTGGAAATCGCTAAACTTTGCCTTGATTTCTAGGTAGGGTGAACGGTCGGGCAAACACTTAACAATTAGGGCTGACACATGGTTGGGCTGGTCCCATTGTGGCAGCTTCAATACAGTACTCATGTACCAACAGTAAAACAATATTATCCAAACATACTGGGGTGGACTCTCATAGTCTTTCTTCTCCAAGGTTCCTATTTGTGTGTCTTTACTAGGCATACTATACGAAATCCTACACAACACTTAAGACTAATAGCCCATCCTTCCCAAAACAAAACAAACTAACAAATCTACAAAAAGGGTCTTGTGGCTAACATATAATTTCCTTTACACACAACTATTCACATAAGCAACACCTTAAAACATGAACTTTAATGTATGAAAGAATAGAAATAAAGTTGATCCTACATGCCCAAACTTCCTATCCAAGCTCACCCCATGATATTAAAGTAATAACACATAATACATACCTGAATTCCTTGCATACCTGCACACATAATTTATTTTCCCAAACTTTCCATTTTCGAAAATTACTGTTTTTAGAAAAATCCTATTTTCAATTTTTCCCAAAATAAAACTTAAGGTACCCCCAAAAACAAAATTTATTTTATTTCAAAATACAGGCTCTGGTAACCATTTTGTGATACGAAACAGGGTGATAACTTCGAAGGTTTGATAATGACTTATAAAAATGATGCAAGTATGGGGAAAATAATGGCTTATAGAGATTCAAGGATTTTGGGATCTTCTAAGACATCATCATGGGTGTGTATGGTGACACACGAAAATACTTGATCATTGAAGAAAAGGAAAGAATGGCGGAATTAGGGGAATAAGATGGTTTTGCCTATGAGTTTTTCCCACTTCACTTGATAGGGTTTTCTCATTTTTAGGCATTGAGTCTTTTAATTCTTCAAGTGTCTTAATCATTATTTACAGCCTTATACACATGGAAAATGACTTCTTGAAGGTTTCTTGATTAAAAGATTTAATCTTGAAAGGTTTCTTGAAGATTTGAAGAAAAACGCCAAAAATTGTGCAAAATTGGACGATCTTACATGGCGTCAATTTTGACGATTTTTGGATGTGTTGGGTAAATCATATTTTTGTGTAATTCTTGTTGTAATTTGTTGATTATCTTGATTAGCAAGGTAATAATAAGTTTGTTAGGATATTTTTTGTTTAGATATGGTTTGTTAGGATATTTTAGCAAGTTGCATGACATGCAGTGGTGATGTGGCATTCTATCTTGTGAGTCATTAGTAAGTCACTCGATTAGGGCGATTTTTCCTATGTTATGCGTGTATTTTTAGCTTAGTTTAGTTAGGATTTTGTTGATGATTATGACTATAAATAATCTCAACATTAGTTTGTAAAAATTCAGATTAGTGAACCCAATTAACATTGTTGTTTAAGTTTTATTTGTTTTCTGCAAAACAAAAACCAAAAATGAAGAAATATTCGAGTGTGAAAATTTCTAACACTTTGAAAGAGTTCGTGCTTAGGCTTTAGACTTTTTTCGGGATAATTTTAGGAATTGAGGGTGCATAGCTTTAATCAATTCACAAAATTATTCGACTTAGATCGATTTTCTTGGTGCTTGGATTTTGAGAAAACCGAACTAAATTATATCCTTGTGAGTGGCGATTTCTTTTATCAATATTCACATCAACTTGTGGTGCTTTCATTGAGAGGACATTAATCCTCAAGCTTATTGGTATAAATTCATTGTTGAAACAAAGGTAATCATGTTAGCCAATGAAGTAAATACTCCTAAGATTAATTACTACTGAGGAATTGCGCAAGGACATAGAAGAATTAAAGGCTATGTTTGAGGCCACCATGAAGGACTTTGCCAAAAAATTGAAATCACCTAGCAAGTCTAAGGGTGGAAGTAAAGGGGAGACGGATTCTAGTTCTGGTGATGAGCAAGCAAGCAAAAGGAGTGCACAAAAACTAAGGAAACAATACTCATCAAGTTCTAGTAATGAAGAACCTATGAATAGGCGCAGAAAGAAGGATAGGCCTAAGGATGATGATCGCAATCTGAAACTAGATATTCCTGAATTCAGTGGAAGTTTGGACCCTAAAAAGTTCCTGGATTGGCTAAGAAGGATTGAACGGATTTTCAAGTATAAGCAATATGATGATCGAAAGTCATATAAGATTGCAGAATTAAAGTTGATTGGCTTAGCTAGTTTATGGCTTGAAGGTATGCAAAAGAAAAGAAAGAAGGATGGGAAGTATAAAATAGCCACTTGGACGAAAATGAAGAAGGAGATGAGGAGACGTTTTGTTCCTCAAGATTACGAGCACGGCAAATTTATCAAGATGCATACTTTAAGGCAAGATCGAAAATCGGTTGAAGAATATACATCTGAATTCCTCAATTTGATCACCATCTACGATCGAGAAGAAAAGGAGGATTATCAAGTTGCTCGTTATGTTGCTGGCCTAGATGAAAGAATAAGAAAAAAAGTGGAATTACAACCTTACTGGACTTTTGATGAAGTTTCCAAGGTTACATCTATGGTTGAGAAGCAATTTTCGAAAAAACCAGCTACTTTTTTGAAACCCTTTGTGAAGAAGAAAGGTGCCATTGTTTCATTTAAACTAAATTTTGATTCCACTTCGAAATCTCCTCTATATATCAAGCATAAAGGCTCTGCTACTAAGCCTCCACACCCTGATCAACGCACATACTTCAAGTGCAAAGGTCAAGGTCATATCCAGAAGGATTGTCCTCATTTAAGGGTTCATACTACTCGAAATTGGGTAGATGATGAAAACATTGAGGAAGAGGAGAATAAACGTCAACAACAGGAGGATTGCGTGAATTATGATACTCAGGAAGAGGAGATTGAGGAAATTACTCCTTAGGTGAATGGCCAGAGTTTAGTTCTCCGAAGGGTTTTGCAATCTAAAGTTGCGCCACCTATAGAGAACCAGAGGGATAAGATTTTCATCACCAGGTGCAATGTTCTAGGAAGATTGTGTGATCTGATAATTGATTCAGACAGTTGCACTAATGTGGTCTCTACTGTATTGATCAACAAACTAGAGATTTCTACCACTGAACATCCTCAACTTTACAAGTTACATTGGCTCAGTAACGCCAGTAACGTCAAAGTGAATAAACAAGCTCTGGTTAGTTTAAAAATTGGAAATTTCAATGATCAAGTGCTTTGTGATGTATGTCCTATGGATGCATGCCATATATTTCTTGGAAGACCATGGCATATTGATAGATTCGTACAGTTTGATGGTAGAACAAACATATACATCATTAGAAAACCGGCACTAGGAAAACCAGTCGCGTTGAAACCTTTGGAAAACTCAAAATTTTCGAAGGATGTGAGCAATAAAAAGGGTGTTTTGTTGATTGATGAGAAAACCATGGTGCAAGAGGTAAAGAATTGTGAGAAGTTCTATGTGTTAATGGCTAAGGGAGTGCAAGAGAAAGCAACGAGCACTCCTCGTGAGTTGCGCCCCTTATTGCACGAATTTCAAGACATATTTCCTGATGAATTGCTACTAGGGTTGCCACCCATTAGGGTAATTGAACATTAGATTGATTTGGTTCCTGGAGCTCAGATTCCTAATAAACCAGCTTACAGGTGCAATCCAGAAGAAACTAATGAAATTTAACGTTTGATTGAACAGTTGATTGCAAGAGGGTATGTCAGGGAGAGCATGAGTCCATGTGCAGTGCCAACATTGATTGTTCCTAAGAAGGATAGATCATGGAGAATGTGCATTGATTTTAGAGCTGTGAATAACATCACCATCAAATACAGGTTTCCTATTCCTCGATTAGATGATTTATTGGATGAATTGTTTGGCTCACAAGTGTTTACTAAGATTGATTTGAGGAGTGGTTACCATCAAATTTGAATGAAAGAGGGTGATGAGTGGAAACAGGATTCAAAACGAAACTGGGACTCTATGAATGGTTAGTTATGCCTTTTGGTCTTACTAACGCCCCCAATACTTTTATGAGATTGATGAATGAAGTTTTGAAAGCTTTCATTGGAAAGTTTGTGGTTGTCTACTTGGATGATATACTAGTGTATAGTGCAACTGTAGAAGATCATCTACATCATCTAAGAGAAGTGTTTGAAACTTTGAGGAAGCAGAAGTTGTATGCTAAGCTCGAAAAGTGCTCGTTCATGGTCTCAAGAGTGACGTTCTTCGGTTACATTATTTCTACAGATGGTGTTTCAGTTGATCCTTCGAAAGTAGAAGCTATTAAATCATGGCCGGTTCTGAAATCTGTGACTAAGGTGCGTGCTTTTCATGGTTTAGCTTCTCTCTATAAAAGAATTGTGAAGAGTTTCTCTTCTGTAGTAGCACCTATGACCGAGTTATTAAGAAGAATAAGGAGAAGTTTGAATGGACTAAAGATGCGCAAAATGCCGTCGAATTGGTGAAGAAATTGCTTTGTCAAGCTCCTATCTTATCTTTACCAGACTTTTAAAAACCTTTTGAAGTTGAGACAGATGCTAGTGGCGTGGGGATTGGTGCAGTGTCAGTTCAAGGTAAGCGGCCTATAGCTTATTTCAGTGAGAAAATGAATGGAGCAAGGTTGAACTACTCTACCTATGACAAGGAATTCTATGCTATTGTTTGAGCATTGGATCATTGGAGTCATTATCTGCGCCCAAGTCACTTTGTATTGCATTATGATCATGAGGCTTTGAAGCATATCAATGGCCAACATAAACTCAATCCAAGACATGCTAAGTGGGTTGAATTTTTGCAGTCTTTTCACTTTTAATCCAAGTACAAAGAAGGCAAATCTAATGTGGTTGCTGATGCTCTATCCAGGAGGTATGCTTTAATTGTTGTTCTTAATTTCAAATTGCTTGGTTTGGAGTTAATTACACAATATTATAAGCAAGATGGAGATTTTGGTCCTATCTATTCACAACTTACGAAGGGTTCAATGAGATCTTATGTGCTACATGATGGATTCTTATTCGAAGGGATATACTTTGCATCCCTAAGTGCAGTATTCGTGAACTGCTCATCAGAGAGGCGCATGGGGGTGGAATTGCAGGTTATTTTGGTATCATAAAAACATTGACAATGTTGCAGGAACATTTCTATTAGCCTAGAATGATTGCTGATGTTGAGGCAGTAATCTCATAGTGTGCTGTTTGTCAAAAAGCCAAGGCATCCTTCCATCAGGGATTCTACACACCATTGCCAGTACCAGAAGCCCCTTGGGGTAATATTTCAATGGATTTTATAGTTGGTTTGCCTAGAACTGGAAGGCAAAAGGATGCGATAATGGTTGTGGTTGACAGGTTTTCGAAGATGGCTCACTTCATACCTTGTCACAAGACTGATGATGCTGTCAATGTTGCAAAATTGTATTTTCGAGACATTGTTAGGTTACATGGGGTGCCAAAAACGATTGTAAGTGACAGGGACACGAAATTCATGAGTTATTTCTGGAAATCATTGTGGCGGTTGATAGGCACGAAATTACTCTTCAGTACTTCTTATCATCCACAAACAGATGGTCAAACTGAAGTCACAAACAGAACCCTAGGAATACTACTTATTGGTTTGGTATGCTAGACACAAAAGGATTGGGACTTGAAATTAGCTCATGCAGAGTTTGCTTATAATCGTCCACCTACATATGCAACTAAGCATTCACCTTTTGAAGTTGTTTATGGAGTCAATCCCAGGCTAACTATTGATTTCGTGGCTATTCCCAAAGGTGAGGTCGTTCATAAAGATGCTTTAGCTAAACTTGAATATATGCAGAAGTTACATGCATGGGTTAGAGCAAGAATTGAGCACGTGAATGATATCTACATGACAAGAGCTAACAAACATAAAGTCAAACACACATACAAGGAAGGAGATTTGGTATGGTTACAACTGAGGAAGGAAAGTTTTCCTAATCAAACGAAAAACATGCTAAAGCCTAGGTATGATGGACTATTCAAAATCGTGGGCAAGATAGGGGACAATGCATATAAACTAGAACTGCCAGGTGAATATGGTGTGCATGCTACATTCAACATTGGTGATTTGTCTCCTTATGTTCCTTATGATCAACTTCGAGGTTTGAGGATAAACTCTTTTGAAGAATAGGAGGATGAAGCGAAACAGGGTTATAACTTTGAAGGTTTGATAATGGCTTCTAAAAATGATGCAAGTATGGGGGAAATAATAGCTTATGGAGATTCAAGGCTTTTGGGATCTTCTAAGAAATCATCATGGGTGTGTATGGTGACACATGAAAATACTTGATCATTGAAGCAAAGGAAAGAATGGCGGAATTAGGGGAATAAGATGGTTTTGCCTATGAGTTTTTTCCACTTCACTTGATAGGGTTTTCTCATTTTTAGGCATTGAGTCTTTTAATTCTTGAAGTGTCTTAATCATCATTTACAGCCTTATACACATGGAAAATGACTTCATGAAGGTTTCTTGATTAAAAGATTGAATCTTGAAAGGTTTCTTGAAGATTTGAAGAAAAAGGCCAAAAATTACGCAAAATTGGACGATCCTACATGGCGTCAATTTTGACGATTTTGGGATAAGTTGGGTAAATCATATTTTTGTGTAATTCTGGTTGTAATTTGTTGATAATCTGGATTAGCAAGGTAAGAATAATTATGTTAGGATATTTTTTGTTTAAATATGGTTTGTTAGGATATGTTAACAAGTTGCATGACATGTAGTGATGATGTGGCATTCTTATCTTGTGAGTCATCAGTGAGTCACTAGATTAGGGCGATTTTTCCAATGTTATGTGTGTATTTTTAGCTTAGTTTAGTTAGGATTTTGTTGATGATTATGACTATAAATAATCTCAGCATTAGTTTGTAAAAATTCAGATTAGTGAACCCAATAAACATTGTTGTTTAAGTGTTATTTGTTTTCTGGAAAACAAAAACCAAAACTGAAGAAATTTTCGAGTGTGAAAATTTCGAACACTTTGAAAGAGTTGGTGCTTAGGCTTTAGACTCTTGTGAGGATAATTTTAGGAATTGAGGGTGCATAGCTTTAAGCAATTCACAAAATTATACGATTTAGAACGATTTTCTTGGTGCTTGGCTTTAGAGAAAAACGAACTAAATTCTATCTTTTTTAGTGGCGATTTCTTTTATCAATATTCACATCACGTTGTAACACCCTGGAATTTCCTAAATTCCTACTTTATATTTTTCCGGAAAACATATTATAAATACTAAAGAATTATAATTATTAAAACTCCTAATATTAGGAAAAACAAAAGTGTTACCGCCACCGTGATTATGGCTAAGGCATTTATCAAAGTACTACAGCGGAAGTCTTAAAATCCAAAACCAATTTAAAACTAAACTTCAAACAAGTCTCAAAACCAAATTAAAATCAACATCCTAAAACAAAATCAACTTATAACTTTATTACACTTTGGAACCATTTTAATGGCCCTTAAAAACCAAAACTAAAACCTTTGAAGATAAAACAACAACCAAATAAAAGTTATTACTTCATAAGGAATAAAAATTAAACTACAAAACTACAAAGCAAGCGCTCTCACTGTAGCCTAGCATGAATTGACATATGCCCACTTATACCCGTAGCTAATTTTCTTATTCTAGACAACTACTCACCAAAAAGTGGGTCATTGTAGGGCAAAGTCTAAGACAAAGCCATGCACACAAAATCAACAGTCAGCAAAGCTGACTACATAACTACTAAAGAATATGCAAGAAAAAAAACATGAACTAAAACATACACACAACTTACCTTTGACAACATTTCACCTGTGCATAGACTCAACAAATTAATTATTATATTTAAAGTTTTAGATTCTGCATCGAACGGGTTTCCTTTACTTTAAAATGTCCCTATTCGCACCAACTTTTGAGCAACTCCAAGAAGGTATTATATTTAAACTTTTGGATTCGTCTTAGGTTCCTCAACGACAGATCAATAGATGAAGTTGAGTGAAGACTCCCCATGATTGATTAGTTTGAGTAACATGCGAATAGGTGTTCGAGTTAAGGGACATTACTAGTCTTTGTGAATATGTTCAGCCGTCTTGTGTTTACTCTATGAGAGTAGCTCGTGTCCATAGTTTTGCTCGTCATGCTAGCTCGAGAGAGTATACATGGCTCTGAAATTGACTTCCCCTAGCTGTTTTCTTCTACACTTAGTTTAACCTAGGAATCTGCACCTTCATGTAGTAAGTGAGCGATGAGTCCCTTACCTTAGTCTTCTCAATGAATAGATTAAACCTTAATTAGTTCGATTTTGTGACAAAACTTGTTGTTTTAGCAATTCCCAACTTAACTTACTTGTAGAACGCCTTAGTGAGACCTTTATTCACATGGAATTTGATCCTTAATTGCCCTTGCTAATAGCCTAGTGACTCTTGTTCGGTTTATCTTTTGTAGCCACAATGACAAGCTATCAATAATATGCATGAAAAAGCAAGGGGATAAAACCAAACACTAAATCCTAGCATGATAGTAATTGACATAGTAAAGAGGAACACATGCATAATAAAAATTAAGGGTTATGAAGCCACAAATAACTACTAGATTAAATATGTTTATGAATTATGAAATAAAAAACAAGTGAACATACAAAAAAAGAATCATGCAATTTGGAATTATAATGACGGAGAAATGGGTAAAACATGAAAACTGAAACGGTTATATTTCAAAGAGAAAACAAACAAAAAAATTTAAAGCATCTTAAAAATTTAACTTGCTCACGTATTCCTTAACACCTTAAGAGCACCCACAAGCAATCCCGGACCCTAAATCCTCCTTGAGCACCAAAAAATAGCCTTTGAAAGTCACCAAAGGCCAGTTTTTGACCTTGAAATGAACCAGTGGAGTGTTTGTTGTGCTGCGGAAAATCTATTTGGATTTTTGCAGTAAATTTTTTAACATCATGTAGATAATTGTTTCATTAATGTTGTGTTAAAATCTCGAAGGCTAACTCTGAATGGTTTGGGAAATATAGCAATTTTAGTTGGTAGCGGCTTGATTAATTTTTCAGAGAATAACTGCTTGTATGTAAGAAATGAACTATTGCCATTTGTTTTGAAAATTGGGTTTGTTTATAGAAAATCAAACACCTCCTGCGCTATGGCACAGAGGAGCGTGTGTCAGAGGGTGTATGCACCATGGCGCATGTATTATTTGCGCCATGGCGTGAATGGATCGTGGGTTAGTGGGGGTTGGACTGGTAGACCTACGCCATTGCGCAAGAGGTAGGTAGTGCCATGACACAGGAGTTTTATTGGGCCGGGTAACCGCTCTCCTACACGATGGTGTAGAAAGATGGCGTGAGAGATTGTGTCAAAGTAGGGTGGTTATGGTTGCTTGCACCATGACACAAGTTAGGTGGTTATGCCTTCCTGCGCTATGGCACATGATGTGTTTTATGCCATGGCAAGGGAAGATCGTGGGATGGTGGTTGACTGGTTAGGGATAACTGCTTTTTGGTACAAAATGATTCCTGCGCCATGGTGCAAGTGAGTTGTAACTGCTGATGGTGCAAGAGGACCCTTTCGCTGTGGTGCAAGACATGAATTGTGCCATAACGCAGCAATTTACAGGTTTCAATCTTAAGATAGCCTTTAGAACCATTGAATGGAGGACAAATGGTCTCGTGGCATGATCACACGTAAACATGTGGGGTCATGTGCCAATGAATTTGTGTCATGTGGCAGAGTTTAGTTAACCCTACTTGCTACGTGCACGAACATGGGGTCCACTTGATTTGCGACTCATGATAGCCCTTAGGTTTGGCCACATCAATACTGCTATCCGATTTCAAAAACTAGTTACAAAATCAAATATGTAATTCAATTTTCGAATTTATTTAAGAAACAAGTTTTAGGATCTAGATATTCAATTTTTCTCATATAATTCAAACAAAAGTGTTTGAAGAACTGAAAAAAAAAAAAAAACTAGGTATACATAATTTGGATCCAAAAATCCATTTCCATTCCAGATTTGCATATATATGAAAATATATCAATCTGATTGTTTTAAACATTTTTCGAATTAAAATTTTATTTCTATGAACCCTTGGATAAAAGATTACCCACTATAAAAAAAACACACTCGCAATTTAGTTAATGATTTTAATGTGTTCTACGTTATTTGTTTGACTTAATTTCAATTTAATTCACTTTAGGGGTTTTCAATCCCTTCGTTATTATTTTTGAAAAATAAAAAATAAAAATACATAAATTAAAAAATATTATTTTATGTCATTTAAATTCATGGCTAACAATAAATTCACAATTTGACAACATGTTTTTCCCAACCTTACACACCGTACAATTGACGGCAAAGATCAGACTGCACCCTTGTCAATCCAACGGCTGCCACAATGACTGCGATATATTGTGTTTTTACGCACAAAAATAAAATTTATAACTCAATTCCCTAAATACAATCATCTCTATCTATAATTCACACACCTCCTACCTTACACATAGCCTCCCTCACTTTTGTGTTCCTCTAAAAGAACTAAACCCTTTTTTCTCTTCTTCACCTCCTCTATGTTTACCTAAATCTGAGGTAAAACAAAATTTCTTGTTTGGGAAAAGAAAGATAATATAATTAAAGATGCAATCAAATAATGGTAGTTCTTCTTCTGATCAACCGAACACTATAAACAATACTGTTAATGCGGCACAAACGCCTTCAGGCTTGGCGACACCACCTGCAGGGGCTGTTTGGATGCAGTACCCGGCAGCAGCTATGGTAATGCAACACCAACTAATGGCCCCACAACATTACCCTCCGCCGCCACACTACATGGCGGCATACCATCCGCATCACCCTTATATGCCGCCACCACCGCCACCACCTCATCACTACCACCAAAGAAACAATAACCACCAACATAGTAATAACAATAACCATGGAAACAATAACAAGAATAATGGAAACATTAATAACCATAATAATGATGGGTCTAGTGCTGAGAATAAAACTATTTGGGTTGGTGACTTGCATCATTGGATGGATGAGATGTATCTTAACACTTGTTTTGCTTCTGCTGGCGAGGTTTTTTATTTGTTTTCGTTTTTTTTCCATTCATGTGCAGATTCTTTAGTTTTGACTTTTTTTAGTGACGTGAAATGTGATTGAGATGTAATACTATCTTCTGATTTGTTGAATGAGGCTGTACTTGTTTTTTTATAAGTACAATTTTTTTTTCATCGTTTTTATTTTTGTTTTGTTTAGTTTGATTGGATTCAAGTTTGTCGAGTTTGTTCTTTTGTTATTAATGAATAACTTTTCTACTTGGGTATAATGTTTTTATTAAGTTCTTATGTTTACTGGATTAATCTAGATCTTGAATTTTCAATAGTGTATCTCAAAATTTATTTACGAATTAGCAATAGTGTTATGTATGTTTTTATGTATTGTGGTTTAATTTATTAAACATGATGCTTGCAGTTTACATTTTGATGTGAATTAAAGTGTGGTTGGATAGTTAACATGAGACAAACTTAAAAATCGTCATTATTTCAAAAAAAAAAAAAAAAAAAAAAACTCTGTGAATACCTTTGTGTATGACATAAAGGCGAGAATGTTGATATGTGTGAAACTATGTTAATATGTAACATGTCTTGCTGTTTTAAATTTGTATGGTGTGCCATTGGAGGTACAACTATTCATTTTAAATGATGGCAATGCTTCTGGTGATTGTATTGTGACTCTGTGAACAAACCATTACAGCCTATTTGTCCAACCCTGCCAAAAATTCCTCCTACATGTACTACTAGTTCTTATGAAATATTAGTATGCTTTGGCAATCTTTTTTTTAAAATTTTTATGTTGGAAGATTATATTATGCTTTGACATAACTATCTTTTAAACGTAGTACATTGGTTTATGAGATATTCAAATGATGCCTTTTGTGGTATATTGTTGAGAATCAGTTACTTGAATGTATAGGGCATAAATAATCTTTAATNAAAAATCGTCATTATTTAAAAAAAAAAAAAAAAAAAAAAAACTCTGTGAATACCTTTGTGTATGACATAAAGGCGAGAATGTTGATATGTGTGAAACTATGTTAATATGTAACATGTCTTGCTGTTTTAAATTTGTATGGTGTGCCATTGGAGGTACAACTATTCATTTTAAATGATGGCAATGCTTCTGGTGATTGTATTGTGACTCTGTGAACAAACCATTACAGCCTATTTGTCCAACCCTGCCAAAAATTCCTCCTACATGTACTACTAGTTCTTATGAAATATTAGTATGCTTTGGCAATCTTTTTTTTAAAATTTTTATGTTGGAAGATTATATTATGCTTTGACATAACTATCTTTTAAACGTAGTACATTGGTTTATGAGATATTCAAATGATGCCTTTTGTGGTATATTGTTGAGAATCAGTTACTTGAATGTATAGGGCATAAATAATCTTTAATCTTATATTGGGATGAAAATTTTATGACATCTGATTACATTTACTTCTTTTGCTTTTACAGATAGTATCAGTTAAGGTAATCCGCAATAAATCAACTGGTGCATCAGAAGGATATGGATTTGTCGAATTTTTTTCTCATGCTACTGCTGAGAAGGTGCTACAGAACTATGCTGGCCTCGTGATGCCAAATGCAGAGCAACCTTTCCGTCTGAACTGGGCAACATTTAGCATGGGTGACAAGCGCACGGACAATGGCTCTGATCTTTCGATATTTGTCGGAGACTTAGCAGCAGATGTGACTGATACTATGTTGCATGAATTGTTTGCAACCAAATACCCCTCTGTTAAGGCTGCAAAAGTCGTCATTGATGCCAACACCGGGCGGTCCAAAGGCTATGGATTTGTTAGATTCGGGGATGATAATGAGAGGACTCAAGCTATGACTGATATGAATGGTGTTTATTGCTCAACTAGGCCGATGCGGATTGGCCCTGCCACTCCTCGGAAATCTCTTGGATATCAACAAGGTAATTGCATTCACATTTTCAAAACTGTAAATTATTTGCTAACAGGCTTTCTGCCATGTGCGTCAAAGTTTTTCTTACAAAAAACTAGCATATCGGCCTGGGCGTTGCCTCGGTGTTACTCTTTTTAACCTTAATGTGTACTCTTTTTAACCTTAATGTGTACATTTAATTTTTAGTCTTGTGAAAATTATAAAAATGAAAAATAAAAACACCAACCTCTAGATATAATACTATGTAGACATTTAAATCATCAATAAAGGTTAGTTGAGATGGTAACACTTGAATTATCTTTGTATGAGGTTATGGGTTCAAGTATAGCTCCAAGCATAATTTGTTTTTATTAGTGATATGACATGCTTACATGGAGCATGTACTTGGAGAGTGCCATGTGGCATCTTTCTTTTGAAAGAGATACCTTTTGGTATATTTTATAGATATTGCATCTATGATGCTTGATGGAATTCTGAATAAGGTCTCACCAAAAGGGTAGCAATCAATTATAGGTTACTTGGACATGGGCTTTTCTGTAATCTGTGGAACTATTAAATACCCTGATAAGTGGCTAGCTTTTCGAAACAAACTAGCAATGTCATCCGATAAATTTTGGAACCTTCTCATGAATGGATTTTCTAACTGTGTCATTAGTTATTACATTACTCTTCAAATTTCCCCACATCTAGTTGATGTTTTAGTGTGGTATAAAATCTGGTGAATCTCCGTGAAAATGGATGCTCCATTCTTCAATTTTTGTTAATTTTAGTTTTATTTTTTATTTTAATTTATTTTATTTATTTATTTTTTTTAAATGTTTATCATTTCGATTTTTATTGCTTCTTGTGCCTTTGAAACTTTGATCTTTTGCTATTCCACAACACATAGTTGGTTCATATGAGAAAAATAAGGGTATTGATTCCGTTCATTGCCACTAATTCATAATCTAATACATTGTAATATAGTTGTTACATTCCATGTTGATAATCATGTGTTCGGGACAATAAAATTTACAGATCCAAAGAAAAAACTAGACATTAATGGCAGGTTATCTGTGGTTGGAAGAGGTCCGTCAATTCTTCATTTTTTCTATCCAATGATAATTTGTCATTCTTTTGCATATTTTGTATATTATACTTTATGATTAAATAATCGTTTTTGCGTATGATGGGGAAGGATACAGAACAAGATTCAAGGTAAAAAAAAAAACAAATCTTTTGCTTTTTTTAGTATCTATTAAATGTTTTTACCGATAACTTGCTAAATGCTAGGTGGATATGGATCAAATGGGAATGCTTCACAAGTCTCACAATCTGATGGGGATTCATCAAATACAACAGTAAGTTACTCAAAACTTCTCGGTGTCAATATTTGGGTCAATAACAATAAATGAGGTACTTGTGGGTGGAAATGGAAATTTCGGAAGAATCGAAACAATATTGGTTTTCCTTGAGTATAGTTGTATAAATTCATTCCCATCGCTGTAATTTATGTCCGGCGAACGGCTGTATGAACTTAAACTATTTATGTTTTTTGCTGAATAAATTTCTGTTAACTGTAGATTTTTGTTGGAGGGCTAGATCCTAGTGTCACAGATGAGGATCTTAGACAACCTTTCTCCCAACATGGAGAAATAGTTTCTGTTAAAATTCCTGTAGGGAAAGGATGTGGATTTGTCCAATTTGCAAACAGGTGAGCTTTTATACTTCATATAAGTCTTACTGTATATGATGGTCCCCATCATCACTCATTTACTATATTTTGAATTTGGTATCAAACGCAGGGGCAATGCTGAAGAGGCTTTGAATAAGTTGAACGGGACAGTAATAGGGAAACAAACTGTCCGTCTCTCATGGGGTCGAAACCCAGCTAATAAGCAGGCATGCTCTTTCTTGTCTTTGTCATTTTAGTGGGTTGTCTACATGTTTGTTGTAGAAATTTCTTAAAGGCTATGATGACCCTATTGTTCTGCAAAATACAAATTACAAGTATTATAAATTATGCTGTAATCCAGTAACTCTAGCTGTAATTTCATTTAAGGATTTTTTATGAAAAAGATCATAATCTCAAGTGGCCCGTTTTAAATGTGACGATGGTTATGTTCTTTTGCTAATACTTTTCTAAGCTTAATTCTCTGTGTTAAAGCAACAACACAGTTTATTCCCTTTCCTTTTCTTTCTATCTCCCTATTTATATATATGCAATAATGTTTTATGATTTTACCATTTACTTTGAGGTTAAATGATTGAAATATATATATTGTGGATTGCAGTCAAGAGGTGATTATGGAAATCAGTGGAATGGAGGAGGGTTCTATGGAGGACCCATATATGATGCTGGTTATGGATATGTACCACACCCTCATGACCCAAGCATGTATGCAGCAGCTGCCGCATATGGTGCCTACCCTGTTTATGGAAATCAGCAACAAGTAAGCTAGAGTCGAAGATCAGAAGCAGTTGATGAAAAAGAATTAAACGAGGAGAAACCAACCTCTCAGTTTAATGATCAATCTAGTTAGCTATTATACACGTCGCACTACGTAGGCTAATATTGATTCATTCTTTGTAGTGTGTTCTTGTTGTGTAGAAATTTTTTATTCCCCCCAATGTTGAGTGGAACTAAATTTTGACAACTCACGAGGTAGTTTTTTTCTCTGTTAAGTTACCAAGCTGCTTTATAATTTGACATTTACCAATTATGGACAAGTTAAGAATGAAATGGAGCATTGAACTTGCTTCCTTAGTACAATATATCTGTGTTGCTAGCTGCGATTGGTTTTTGCTATTTGTTTTGGGACTCTTTATTTAAGGTTCTAATGCTATTTGCAGTAATGCGACATTGTCAATTTTCATCTATTTGTTGTGGCAAAATTTGTCATCTTAAATATTTGCTTTTGAAGAAAAATTCACAAAAATAATTTCAACTTTGAATGGTAATCTAATAAAAAATCCAGCTTCTGTTATTTTATTTTTGAACTTAACTTTAAATCTTGTTTTTCAATTTTGAATTGTGTTACCGGTTACAAAAATCTTTTATTTTTATTTTTTTTTCATTTTAAACTCACCCTCATACATGAAATTAGCACTCCTCTCAAAAAGAAAGAAACCATCACCAAAACAAAATTCTTTATGAACAACTTGTTCTAAAGATAATTTAACAAAATCAAAGTCCAATCCTCATGAGTTAGTTACTAACTAGTAATTTAGCCCGGGCGATGCCTCGGGTTGATTTCAAAATATCAAATACTCCCTTTGTATCTTTTTACTTGCTACATTAGGGTTTTCGACACCAGTTATAGTGTAACTTTGACTCACTTTGGTGCTTTATACGTAAAGAAAATTATAGCCATATGGAATCTTGGTGGTTAATGGTGATTCGAATTAGATTTGTTTGTAGGTTAGTGGTGGTTTTTGGTGAGGGTAGGACTTGGTTGGCTCATTGTTGTGTTCAATTGAATTGTTTTTAGGTTAGTGATGGTTTATGGTTTAAGTAGGTGGCTGATGCTCAGTTTGGGTGGGGCTCAAATTTTTGGGTGGTGGGTGGTGGTTTAGGTGGGGTTTTAGTGGTGTCGGTGGTTGTGATTTGAGTGCATGGTGTCTGTTGGTGGGTTATGGTTCTGATGGGTAAGGAAAATATCTGGCGGTTTCGGTGGTGGGGTGGCAGTTAGGAGGTCGTGTCGGTGGTAGTTGTGGTGGTATGCGTTGTTGTGTTTTGAAGCAGCAATCACGGAGGAAAGAAAAAAGAAGAAGAAAGGAGGGGAAAAACTATATTATTTTAATAAAAACTGTAATTTAATTTTTTTTTTATTTTATTCATTTTATTAATTTAAAATTTAAAAAAATTAAATAAGGTAACCTATTGATGTGAATGTTGATAAAAAAAAATTCGTCACTCACAATGTGGTATTTTTATTTCGGTTTTCTCTAAAGCCAAGCACCAATAAAATTGATCTAAGTCGAATAATTTTATGAATTGATTAAAGCAATGCACCCTCAATTCCTAAAGTTATCCTCACTAGAGACTAAAGCCTAAGCACCAACTCTTTTAAGATGTTCGAAATTTCTACACTCGAAAATTTCTTCGGTTTGTTTTGTTTTGTAGAAAACAAATAAACTGAAAACAATAATGTTTTATTGAATGTTCTAATCTGAATTTTTACAAGCTAATGTTGAGATCATTTATAGTCATAATCATCAACGAATTTCTAACGAAACTATGCTAAAAATACACGCATAACACAGGTAAATTCACCCTAATCTAGTGACTCATCGATGACTCACAAGATAAGAATACCACATCATCACTGCATGTTATGCAACTTGTTAAAATATCCTAATAAACTCTATCTAATCAAAAATTTATCCTAACAACCTTATTCATACCTTGCTAATCAAGATAATCAACAAATTACAACCAGATTTACACAAAAATATGATCTACCCAAATCCACACAAAATCGTCAAAATTGACGCCACATAAGCCTCGTCCAAATTTGCGCAATTTTGTGATTTTTCTTCAAATCTTCAAGAAACCTTTCAAGATTCAATCTTTTAATCAAGAAACCTTCAAGAAGTCATTTTGTATGTGTATAAGGTTGTAAATAATGATTTAGACACTTCAAGAATTAAAAGACGCAATGCCTAAAATGAGAAAACCCTATCAATTGAAGTGGGAAAAACTCACACGCAAAACCTAAAACCATCCTATACCCCTAATTCCACCATTCTTTCCTTTGCTTCAATGATTAAGTATTTTCATGTGTCACCATACACACCCATGATGATGTCTTAGAAGATCCCAAAAGCCTTGAATCCCCATAAGCCATTATTTACCCCATACTTGCATCATTCTTAGAAGCCATTATCAAACCTTCGAAGTTATCATCTTGTTTCGTATTGTCCTCCTCTTCTTCAAAAGAGTTTGTCCTCAAAACTTGAAGTTGATCATCAGGAACATAAGGAGACAAATCACCAATGTTGAACGTGGCATGCACACCATATTCACATGGCAATTGGAGTTTATATGCACTATCCCCGATCTTGCTCACGATTTTGAATGGTCAATCACACCTAGGCATTAGCTTGTGTTTCCTTTGATTAGGAAATCTTTCCTTCCTTATATGTAACCATACCAAATCTCCTTCCTTGTATGTGTGTTTGATTTTATGCTTGTGATATACGTGTTTTATGTTGTGTTTTCCCCTCATTTTCGGTTGATTCTTGTGCTAAATAGTTAAGTTTGTGGCTTCATTTTGATTAATTATCGTCTTTCGATGTTATGTTTTGGATCGGTTTTAGCATCTTTAGTTGAATTTTAGAACCTTTTCCGGTTATTTTATAGTCTTTCGGTTATTATGCGTGGTTTTTGATTTGTTTTATATGTTACAAGAGCGTAATAGGGAGTTATGAAGTCGCTAGAAGCTAAAACGAGTCAAAAGGCACTTACCTAGGGATGCGTGCCAAGTCGCGAACGAGATTCGAAGAATCGAGTGAAGAATTAAGGAAGATCGTCAAAATTTAGTTGTATAAGCTTCATGCGGGCGCAGCCCTTAATCATCATCTGTTCTATGCGGGCGCATCATAGATCAGCAACTTTAAAATTTGCAAACCACAGGGGCTGTGGGCGCAGGGAAGGAATCCAATTCCTTCTATGCGGGCGCATGTGCAACATTTTGGTGCCCGATTTTTCTTTCCGTGCGGTTTTGCTTCGTGGGTTTTAATTAATTAAAAACCCAAATCCTATATATACTCTAGGTAAAAGGGGAACGACCCTAGTTAGTTTTTATCATACTTTTAGACCTAGGAATCCAAAATTGCTTATTCTCTCTAGCATTTTAAGATTAATTACTTTGTTCAACAATTCAAGCTTTCGATTAATGCAATTCAATCATTATTTTGGTAATTTCTTTCTTGATGCTTTTCAATCCCTTTAATTTCATGATTCTCCTTAGTTTCTTAGTTCGTAGTTTAGATTAATTAGTTTGCTATTTTTGTTTCTTAATTTAGTTTTGTTAGTAGTTATTTTAGTTTTAATTCTAGTTTTAATTAGGTTTTTGTTCATGATCATGTTGTTTGATTTCAATTTTGTTTTTGTTCCCTTAATTATGAGTGAGTAGTCATTTTCTCTAGGGTTAAGGGATCTATGATTATGGTTTGAATTTAATTTATGTTTTTAATTAGTTCTTGGCTTCTAATTGAATTCCTATTATTGATTTCTAGCGATTGCAATTAAATTGTGGCCATATTTAGTTGTAAGTTAGGTTATTGTTGAAATCGAGGCCGAGAGGTAAGATTACCGCAATTAGGCCATNGAGGTAAGATTACCACAATTAGACCACTGAATAATAGGCAAAAACGAATTTATGCGAGCGAGAGCCGGTAAAGGAGTTTTGAGGGAGTCTAAGTTCGAGAGAATTAGTGAGCCCTAGTTCAATGAATGCCAATGAATTGATTAGTGAGCGTTAATTGAGTTTGTTGATTGATCATAGTGAACCGATAGCCCTAGGTTCTCATTAATAGAGTTTAATCCATAATTTCCCGTCATTTCTCTAGTTTTATTCTTAGTCTTCTTAGTTTTAGAAACCATTTACCGAAATTTCCATCAAGGCCCCTTACACACTTTAGGCTTTTTAGAACTAATAGAATTTAATAGCTTGCCTGAGGATTCGATCCCTACTTCCCCAACTATATTAGTAAGAGTTGTTCGGTTATTTTTGAGAGGTGTGCGATAGCCTGTTCAAATTTTGGCGCCGTTGTCGGGGAGGCAATTTTTAATTCTATTAGTCGGGTTTAAAGTGTTCTTTTATCTTTATTTTTGGTTTTATTTTTCTTACCTCAAGGAACCTTCACGTTCTTTGAGGTAGTTCTCATTTCGGTTTCGAGTTTCGATTGTGTGCAGGTATTAGGTTTTATGCCGGTTTGGATTGACCCTGAACCGGAAAGATCGTTGCATAAGAGGAGTCGCAGAAGGAAGTGGAGATCACGAAGAAGCATTCTTTCCGAACGAACACTTGTTGATTTGACACAATTATTTGCTGAGTTGAACATTTCCGATAGTTCAGATAAAGAAGAAGAGATGTCAAGATCACAGTTCAACGAGAATAACCCACCACGGGATGATGCACCGCCGCCGCCACCACCACAAGGAAGGTCCTTAAAAGACTATTCTCAGCCGAGTTCTGCAACAGTGGGAGGTATATACCGAGTTCCTGATATAGAGGCCCTGAATTTAGAATTGNTAGAGGCCCTGAATTTAGAATTGAAGCCAGCTTTGGTGAACATGGTTGAAAGGAATCAGTTTGCAGGCACAATGAAAGAAGATCCGAACTTACATTTGAATAACTTCATTCAGTACTGCAATACAATCAAGCAAGCTGGTGTATCTCAAGATTACATACGACGTACGATGTTTCCATTTTCATTAAAGGAGAAAGCTCGATCTTGGTTGAATGGTATAAACATGGATACTATTAATAGTTGGGATGACTTGGCTCTTGCTTTTTAAAGGAAATACTATCCTCCGGAGAGAATTGCACAACTTAGGAGTCAAATTACGAATTTTAACCAAGAAACAAATGAAACTCTTTATGATGCATGGGAGAGATTTAAGGATTTATTGAGAATGTGCCTTCATCATGGACTTGAGAAGTGGTTTTTAGTGTAATCATTCTATAATGGCTTGGGTAATGAGAGTAGAACTTTGCTTGATTCTGCTGCTAGTGGTCGATTTATGAACCAAGAAGTCAATGCTGCTTATGATTTAATTGAGGAGATTGCCATTCATAATTCTCAATTTGTTATTCCTAGAGGACATGCTAAGAGAGGAGGAAAACATGTGATAGATGACAAATATGAGAGTTTGGCTTCACAAATCAATGCAAATCATGAGAAGCTAGATAAAATCAACACACCATCCTCCAATCCAATGACAGTAGCTGCAATGGTTGCACATTCGGGAGCTACATATGTCTTTTGTGATTTATGTAGTTCTTTTGGGCATAGTATGCAAGCATGTCATAGTTCTATGGAGCAACTATGTGCATTTCAAGCTTACAAGAATAACCCATTTTCCAACACCTACAATCCTGGTTGGAAAGATCATCCATACTTCTCCTACAAGAATACTAGCAATGTTCAAAATCCGCAGCAGCAGCCACATTTTGTACCACAGCAACAACAGCAGGTTCAACGGTTTGCTCCACCTTAACCACCAGGTTTCAGTAGACCACCACCTCCAGCACTACTCCCAGCACCTCCACAGCCATCTATCAATGAGATTTCAGAACTGAAGAATATGATGATGCAGATGTAGAAAGCCATGGAAGCTATGCAGGCCCACAATCGACAAATGGAGACTCAAGTAGCACAAATTGCTCAATCATCAGCACAAAGGCAACAAGGCCAACTTCCTCCTCAACCTGCTCCATCAAATGCTTCATCAAGCAATCCACCTCGTGATCATTGCAATTCCATTGCAACAAGGAGCGGTACTTACTATGAAGGTCCTAGAATGCCTGATGATGATGCTAACAAGGCTGCAAATGGAACAAAGAAGACTAGTTCGGTTGTTATTGAAGACCTTGAGGAAGCAGCTGCACAAAAGGAGAGTGAAGTGCCAAAAGAGAAGGAAGCACCAAAGAAGCAAGCTCCAGCTGCAGATTCAATTACTGATATAATTCCTCCCTCAAAGGTACCGTTACCCTCTCCGAACAGGGTAACCAGGAGTAAGAACGATAATCACTTTCGCAAATTCCTTGAAATAGTTAAAAATTTGCAAGTTACTGTGCCTTTCACCGATTTAATTACTCAAGTGCCTACTTATACTAAATTTTTGAAAGATATTTTAAGCAGGAAACGTGATTTGAATGTAACATAGACAATTGCACTCACCAAGGAATGCAGTGCGATCCTTCAAAACAAATCTCCTCCTAAGTTGAAGGATCCTGGCAGTTTTTCAATTCCATGCAATATAGGTCCTCTATTTATTGATAAGGCTCTATGTGATTTAGGAGCTAGTGTAAGTGTGATGCCCTTATCAATTTGTAAGAAGCTTGACATGGGTGAACTTAAATTCACCTAATGTTACTATCCAGATGGCGGATACAACTGTAAAATACCCTAAGAGTGTTTTAGAAGATGTATGTTAGAGTAGGAAATTTTTTTACTCCTGTTGACTTTGTTGTCCTTGATATTGATGAGGATGCTCATATCCCCATCATTCTAGGTAGACCTTTCCTACATATTGCAGGTGCCGTCATTGATGTTAAAAATGGAAGCTTAACTCTTTCTGTAGGGGATGACAAAGTGACATTCAATCTTAATAATGCAGTAAAAAACCCCATAATAGAGTAGTCGTGTAACATGATCGATATTATTAGTGAAATTGTTTTGGATGACATGCCTCGATCCCTTACAAAGGATCCCCTAGAGGCCCTTTTTTGTTTAGATGCCAATGCAGGTGAAGGTGATTCGGAAATTGATGCTATAGGTCATGAATTGAACAATGAGACGATGACTATGGAGGAGTGCCAAAGGTATCAATCACTGCCTCAACAATCATATACCATCAAAGAGGTAACACATCCCGAAATGAAACCCCTTCCCCCTAATTTGAAATATGCTTTTCTAGATGATGCTGAGATGTATCCAGTCATAGTTAGCTCTAAACTTATTGATAGTCAACTTGAAAAGTTGCTTGCTGTGCTTAAAACTCATAAAAAGGCTATTGGTTATACACTTGATGATCTAACTGGAATAAGTCCTGATTTTTGCATGCATAGAATTCATCTAGAAGAAGGCCATAAGCCTTGTATACAAGGACTAAGGAGACTTAAACCTAACATGCAGGAAGTGGTGAAGAAAGAGGTTCTCAAACTTCTTGATGCAGGTATCATTTATGCTGTGCCAGATTCTCAATGGGTAAGTCCAGTGCAGGTAGTCCCTAAGAAGGGGGGAACAACTGTTGTGCGAAAAGATAAAAATGAACTTATCCCCACTAGGGTTGTTACAGGTTGGCGAATGTGCATTGATTACCGGAAATTAAATGTTGCCACCAAAAAGGATCATTTCCCTCTCCCCTTTATTGATCAAATGCTAGAAAGGCTAGCAACTAATAAATATTTTTGCTATCTAGATGGTTACTCTGGTTTCTTCCAAATACCTATCCATCCTGATGATCAATCAAAAACTATATTTACATGCCCCTATGGCACTTTTGCTTACCGTAGAATGCCTTTTCGTTTATGTAATGCACCGGCTACCTTTCAAAGATGTATGATGGCTATATTTTCTGAGTTCATAAAGTCTAGCATGGAAATCTTCATGGATGATTTTAGTGTCTATGGTACTGATTTTGATTCATGTTTGGCTAACCTAAGTAAAGTGCTTAAAAGATGTGTGATGAGGCTATCGCACACCTATCAAAAATAAACCAAACAACACTAACTAATGTAGCTAGGGAAGTAAGGATCGAATCCTTAAGGAAGCAATTGAACTCTATTAGTTCTAAAAAGCTTAAACTGTGTAAAGGGCTTTTGTTGAGAAATGTTGAGTAACTAACTGACTACTGATTGACTGCTAATTAATTACGGGAATTGACGAAGATTAAAACCAATATTTAAGGTCTAGGGTTATTCGGGTCACCAAGAACAACTAACGGTTTTACTAACAAAGATCTTTCAATCTCACAATTATCATCAAATTAGGGCTCACTAATTCTCTCGAACTTAGACTCCCTCAAAACTCATCTAGCGGCTCTCGCTCATGCCTAGACTAATTTCGCCTATTATTCAGTGGTCTTATTGTGGTATTTTTACCTCTCGGCATCAAATTCGACAATTACCAAAATTACAACTAAATCTGCGCACAATTCAATTGTAAACGAAAAACCAATAATAGGAAATTGACTACTGATTGCGGAATTGAAACAACCTAAGTTAATTAGTCCATTAATTACTCAAGGTTTCCCTAACCCTAGAAAATTGACTACTCACTCATGAACATGAAATTCAAAGCAATCATAATTATAGAATTCATAATTAAATTCATGAAGTAATTAACAATTAAACTAATTAACATCAACAATTAAATTAAATTAATTAAACTACTGAAACTAAAAAGCATAAATTCAACTAAGCAAAAAGAATAAAAGTGAAAGAATTACCAAAATTGAAGAACTTGAATTGAATTGAAATTAATTGTTGAGAACAAACCCTAATCCCTAATCTAATTTTTGAGAGAGAAAAAGTGCTTAAAATAAAACCTAAGAGAGTAATTCTAAGTTATGAAAGGCATAAAGTTGTTTTGCCTAGAGAGTCGTGCCCTTAATACCCAAAGTTGGGCTTACAAAGTCAAAGTACGAAGAAAATAAAAGAAAAAAACAATTTCCGGAAAAACGCTGATGCAGGCGCATAGGATTTTTGTGCGCCTGCATCAACCCTCCAGAAGCCTTCTTCAGCTGATTTTTTATTAAAATGCGGGCGCATGGTAACTTTATGCGGGCGCATTGAGTCTTCAGAATAGCTTATTTTCTTTCTTTTCTTCTTATTTCTTCGTAGTTTCTTCATGACTTGTTTCCATAACTTTTTGGCACGCATTCCCATGCACATGTTATTCTCGTTCCGTCCAAGCTTCCCAGCTTCCTTCCAAACCTCGGTTTCCGTGCTCTTGAAAATACAAAACACACCAAAACCGAGCATAACGACCGCAAATGATAAAATCAAACCAAAAAGCTCTAAAATTGTCGAAAATCAATCAAACTTGGAGAAACACTTCAATTTAGCTAAAGAACACCAAATGAACTAAAATCAAGCCAGAATCACAACTATCAGGCATAAAATTGGCCCGAAACAAGGGGAAAAACACAATAAAAACCGCACATATCAAATTCCCCCAAGCCAAGCCTTTGCTCGTCCCGAGCAAAGATAACGAAATGACTTTCACCCCATAAAAATCATATGCATCACAGATCAAGGACCCATCTGAGTTTACTAGGATCAAAGCAAGTCAAATGCCGCACATTTCTAAGCAAAAGTCAAACAAAGCCAACCAAACAAGTTTAATGGATCGATGACTAGAGTAGCTCACGGGTTGTCACTCCACACAATTGAGCATCTAATGATGTAGCTCACCCTCACCGCCCAACCATAAGAAGATGGAATTCAAATGCAATAAAGTGTTTAAATGCAAGTTTTGAGGAACCCAAATCCACATCTCACACCTCATGCAAGTGTTTAAAGGTATACACTCAATCCTAAAGTCGACGCGAAATGCAATTAATACTCTATGACCTTGCCAAAGGACTCTTCCACAATCAACCAAAGCATGCACATGAAGATCAAAGAGGACTTTATAAGCTTGTAATGTAGGGCTAGGGTGAAGGGTAAAATAAATTTGGGATAATGTGGCTGAAATGCGGGGTATACGCATATAAAACATCGGAGACTCACCAACATATCATACAATAATATCAATGTCTCCCACCATCCAATTCCAACCGAATCAAACCAAACTTTTAAATTTTCATTCACTTCACACCTTTATTTTCATTTAAAGCATAAATATAAACCAAATTCAAGCTTTCCATTCATCCACTTCAATTTCAACTTGTTTTTCTTCCTTTTTTCAATTTTTTTTTCTTTTTTTTTTCTTTCAATTTCATTGCCTTTTTTAAAAACCATCACACTTTCAGTTTTTCTTCCTTTTTTCTTTTTTTTAAATTTTCTTTTTTTTCTTTCAATTTCAATTTCAATTTTGTTTTTCTTTTTTTTTTTCATTTCACTTTAGTTTCACGACTCTTAATAGTTAGCCATTAAGACCAAACCATCACACGTACATAACTGGACTCCAAATCACATTTACAACCCAACGCATTGTGTTTAAAAACACAATTCCAGTCATTGGTACGCAGAGCCTTAATGTAAAACTTATAGAACCTCCTGTACATCAAAAATTCACAATTTCACCAAATCCTCCAAATACACCGTCACAACAATCAACAACTACGGCAAACCACAATATGACTCCCCCAAGCCAAGCTTGGGCATATAACATGTCATCAAACACCAAGGCCAAATAGGGTTGTAATGCGGTTAAATTTTGTGAGGGATATAGGCTTAAGAAAACACAAGATCAAGGGGAAAAAGTGTTCAGCATTAAAATCCTAATAATGTATCTGAAAGCTCTAAAAATAATTGAATGCCTCTTATCATGCGCAACATGCAACAAAACCTCAATTAAAAGCTACTCAAATCCAATGGCAAACCCAAGATCATAAATGCACCAAGAACTAAGCACACATGAAAAGAATACAATTTAATGTAGCCTATAAGATTAAAAGTGGCTCAAATCCTCCCATTAATACAGTTCAAGTCCAAGACCCAAGCAAGGTTAGACAGAGTTGACAAATACAAGGAATGCTAGCAAATTAAGACAGAGTCATGCTTGGCAAATCACATAGGTAAACTCATACGAATACAAGCATCATGAAGTTTTCAATGATTTAAGCACATGGGTACATGAAAAGTCAAATCTCATAAACAACAAAAACCGGGACGAGCAACTAGCCAATCACAAAAAGAACTCTCTTTCTAAAACTGAACTACACTAAACTAAGAAAGCAGTACATTTTTTTGTTTACATGTAAACTCCCACCCCTAATGGACGGTACAAACCATGCAACAGTCCTACAAAAGCAGTAAAAACTGCACTAGAAAGCAATAAATCCTAAGGCTAAACAATTATCCCCAAAACACACAAGGACAAGCAAAAGGAGGGCGGAGTTTAGGAACATCTAACCCAATGCAAATCAACCAAAACCGTAAATTCAATATCAGACGTCCCTTCCTAGTCCCGCTCCAAAGGTCATATCTGGAGGGGAAAAAGAAAAAGAAAAACAAAACCAACTCCAAAAAGAAAAGTTTGAGAACACTAAACTAACTGAATACAACTAATTACAACCTATACAAGAGTAACTAATCACCCCCGAAGCCGAACATTGTCCCGTCTCGGGATACATAATCAAAGAAAACGTGGCGGGGAAGAAAAGCTGCAGACCGTCCTAATGATGGCCGGGCCCACCATAAGGTGGACACTGGGAGTAGTAGTGATGGAGTGGGTAGGAGGTAGGGTCCACATTTAGATCATACTCGGGTGGCCAGTTAGGATGGTTAGGAAATGGCTGCACATTGCCCGAGTTGACATGGTGCAGGTACTCTCTCCACTGGACCCGCTGCAGGTGGTCCATATCAGTTCGGAGGCCACAAACACTATCATCTATCCTGTCGAACCGATGTCCATAGTGCTCGAACTGCTGGTCGATCTGATTGAACCGCTGAGTGTTATAAGCATGCATCTCATCCAGGCGGTTCATCAGTGGGGTCATGTCGAAAGCGCCCTGAGGAGGCGGTGGTGGCGCAGCTGGATGGTGAGGAATGTCCTCTTGAGGGACACCCCCTGCTTGCTGCATTACTTGGGCCGTTCTAAGGGCCCTCTTCTCTGCATCCGTCCTCTCGACCAGTGGGATAGGATCTGGTGGAATCCTCCAGGGGTTCATGCCCTCAGGGTGATCAAGGTAATAGGTGGGGGTGAAAGAATTGGGGAGGTAGCACGAAGATAATTCCCGGACATTCCATACTAGGCATTCCTGCCGACCCCAAGTGTATGTCCTTCAAAACCCGGCAGTCCGTAGGGAGGGGATTTCCATCAACGGGTTTTTCTTCAACGGGTTGCAAACCCTCACAGTTCTCCCGGTGGCCCAACTGGTAAGCCAACCAAGTAATCATGCCCCCACAGTAGATGACCCTAGTGTTGGTGGCACCTTTAGCAATTTCAGCAAATTTGCGGGCAAGGAAGAACCCGTAGTTATAGTCTCGGCCTCGGAGGTGGGAACCCTCAGTAGCTAACCATAGTAATTTGAGCTCGTTTGGGTAAACCTGCCCCAGCTTCCCTCGGGAAAAAAAACAGTAGACAACAAAGCGGAGGAAATATCGAAGAGCAGCATGCTGGACTTTCGAGGCTTTGCTTGCAGATAAGGCATAGGGGGTAGTGCCATCGGTGATACGAAGCCACCAGGAAGCCTCCTCATAGTTTGACCAGTTGTGCTCAAGAGCCACGGAAATCATGTTATCGGGGTCCCAGAAGAAATGTTCATTGAATTGATGCAGAGGGAGATCGTAATGGGTGTTGAAGATAGTGAAGCTAACCACCCCAGTTCGAGCTGTCGGGTTACTAGGATTCCGTACAATAACCCGGAAATTGAAAGTAGAAAGGAACTCCAGTGTGAGTTCCCGGTAAGTGGGTGGTGCCATTGGTATTCCATCTTGTCCTGGCATAGTGATTCCGAGCCATGCACCCCAGCCAATATTGTTTGCCATCTGGACCACTTGGTCAGTGATCCCTAACTCATCACATGTGCTACGGTCAAAGAATCTGGTCGAGCGGATGGGCCGCTTTTGCCGAGGTAGAAGACTCGGTCCGTTGTAACTTCCTTGAAGTTCTGTGAGAGTTTATGGTTCCTAAAAATCGAAAAGAGAGGCATTAGAACCATGAATGAAGACCATAACCAAACAACATAACATGGCGAGATTCAAGTAGTAAATAATTCCTCAAATAGACAAGTCGAGCGGAAATTTCGGCATGACCCATCTATTTTATCAGTCTAATCAAAAACCACGAAGCTACAAAACAATCACTAAGACCAATAGATTTCAACAAATTTCCAAGGTATCCAACAACTTCAGCAAAACTACCATCCTCATAAAACCAAAACTTCAACAATTGTCATCACTCCAAACCCCAAAAATTAATTCAAAGCAACATATTTCACTCAATAACAAACCAACACTCATGGAAAATATCAGGCTCTAGTGGCAGCTAGCAATAACATTCATTGAATTAGAGAGTAAGAACCGAGCACTGAGCAACTATTTTAGTAATGACAAAAATTGATTCTTCATGACATTAACAACACAAGTTAAGGCAAAAATTTGGCATGAAAAACCTACAATATCATCATCACCATTAACCAAAACATTGTTCACAAACTAACACAAGACCATGAATTTGTTAAGCTATAAACTTGGAATTGATAATTAATAACAACTAAACAAGCAATTATTAACATCTCACAAGCATAAAACTAAAAAAAAATATACTAAAATTAGTAACTATGGAACCCTAGAATGTGAACACCATGAAAAACCCATAAAACTTGTCAAAATTTGCTCAAGTGGGATTCATACCTTAATAGATGAAGATGAAATGAAGGTAAAGTAGAAAAAACACCCAAAGAGCCCACAATTAGCCAAGAACGTCCCAAAAATACGAAAAATTGCGCGCCTCTAGTGACCCCCCAAATTGCAATTTTTTTCGAAAATTAAGTGAGGGGTTTTGTTGAGGGAGATGAGAGGATGCTTGTGTTAAAATTTGAGTTGATTTGGAAGAAGATTGAGTTAGATAAGAGAGAAAGAAATTTTTGAGTATGGGGTTTTAATGGAGGTTGAGGATTGAGGAAGATAATGTGAGGTGAGAAGTGAGAGAAAGAAAAGATAAAAAGGATTAAAAGAGAAAAAATAAATAAATAAAAAGATTCGGGCTGAGATGCGCCCGCATAAAATGCTTATGCGGCCGCATCTCATGTGGGTAGGAGATTTGGGGGTCTTCTGGGGGTCTGATGCGCCCGCATAAAAGTCCCATGCGCCCGCATCAGATCTCTGCAGCAAATTTTTGGGCATTCTGGAGGTAAGATGTGCCCGCATAAAGTACTTATGCGCCCGCATCAACCTTTTGCAAAAAATTTTTTTGAGGTTCTGGGGGTCAGATGCGCCCGCATAAAGTACTTATGCGCCCGCATCGACCCTATTTCACCCGATTACTTTGTTTTCTTCCCTTGGACCCTTAACAAGTTTTCATTTCCTTTTTTTTTTCACTCACCTTGGCCTTTACTTAGATTTTAAACTTCGGAATGCAACCGAAAACCTCTAGTTACTCAATTATACCTAAAAACACATAAAAGCACACGAACACAACTAACTAAAAAAAACGAAAATAAACTAAAGCACACCAAAAACACATAAAAAGAGTTAAAAAGGGATAGAAAGCTTGGGGGCCTCCCGAGAAGCGCTTGTTTAGGGTCATTAGCTTGACCGTAGTTTCCGAGTGGTCAATGGGAATCGGGATTGTAGAATTGCACCTCTTCCACTAATCCAACCGCATCACCTTCATAATAGAGCTTCAATCGTTGTCCGTTGACCTTGAACTTTTCACCTTTATCATTTTGGACTTCAACGAACCGAATTTGCTCACCATAGTAACCGTAAAAGGACCG
Organism: Suaeda aralocaspica; assembly: GCA_016808085.1. Classification (NCBI taxonomy): domain Eukaryota; kingdom Viridiplantae; phylum Streptophyta; class Magnoliopsida; order Caryophyllales; family Amaranthaceae; genus Suaeda; species Suaeda aralocaspica. Next base: position 60,380 of record PYUH01000388.1, read on the forward strand.
CTCCACCTGGATTTTAATTTTCCATGAAATAATCTGAGACGGGAGTTGAATAGAAGTACCCTGTCACCAACTTGAAATTCCCTTCTCCTGATTCTTTTGTCGTGCCACCTCTTAGTCTTCTCTTTATAGATTTTTGCACTATCGTATGCAGCTAAAAGGAATTCATCAAGCTCATTCAATTGAAGAAGTCGCTTTTCTCCCGCAAGCTTAGCATCCATATTCAATTCCTTTATTGCCCAATATGCCTTGTATTCTAGCTCAACCGGAAGATGACACGCTTTACCATAAACTAACCGAAACGGTGAGGTGCCAATTGGAGTTTTGAAAGCCGTCCTATACGCCCATAGAGCATCATAGAGCTTGTTAGTCCAATCCTTTCTTGATTTTGCAACTGTCTTCTCAAGGATAGACTTGATCTCGCGATTGGAAACCTCAACTTCGCCGCTTGTCTGTGGGTGATATGCCAATCCTGTTTTGTGGTAGACACCGTAGTTTTCCAGCAGCTTATCTAACCTTTTCTCATGGAAATGCTTTCTCCTATCATTAATGACAGCTCTAGGGACTCCGAACCTAGGGAAGATGACCTGCTTAAACAACCGCAAAACCGTATTAGAATCACAATGGGGGGTAGCAAGAGCTTCCACCCATTTAGAAACATAATCCACAGCAACTAATATGTAACGGTTTCCATTAGAAGATGGGAAGGGTCCCAAATAATCAATACCCCAAACATCAAAAATCTCAACTTCCAATATACCTGTTTGAGGCATTTCGTGCCTGTGTGAGATATTACCTGTTCGTTGGCACGAATCACAAGATATAATAAAGACTCTCGCATCCTGTAGGATCGTGGGCCAATAAAAACCTGATTCAAGGACCTTAAACATCGTCTTGGAAGGTCCAGCATGACCTCCATATGGTGATGAATGGCAATGGTGAAGTACACCGTAGACTTCCCATTCTGGAACACATTTCCTGTTTAAACCATCTGCACACTCACGAAACAGGTTAGGATCATCCCAAAAATATCGCTTAACATCATGCAAAAGCTTCTTTTTCTGCTGATAAGTCAAGTCAGAAGGTAAAACACCTCCTACAACGTAATTAGCAAAATCAGCAAACCAAGGAGAATTCACACAAGCTGCAAACAAATGTTCATTAGGAAAAGAATCACCAATGGGGGTGGAGATCTCCCCATCATCATACCGTATCCTCGATAAGTGGTCAGCAACAAAATCCACCGAATAAGCCTCGGTTTGGCTTCCTTCTTCCCAAGTAGATATTTAAGAGTTGCATGGTCAGTGTCAACAATAACTTTCGAACCTTACAAGATAAGCACGAAATTTATCTAATGCATAAACAATAGCAAGCAGCTCCTTTTCGGTGGTGGCATAATTGACTTGAGCTTCATCCAAGGTCTTACTGGCGTAATAAAAAGCATGTAAGACTTTATCCCTCCTTTGACCTAAAACCGCACCAACTGCAAAATCACTAGCATCACACATTATCTCAAAAGGTAAATTCCAATCGGGAGATTGTATAATAGGTGCTGAAATTAGTGCATTTTTGATCATATTAAAGGACTCAAGACACTCATCAGTGAATTTAAATTCAGCATCTTTCAACAGCAATTGAGTGAGTGGTTTCGCAATTTTAGAAAAATCCTTAATAAACCTGCGATAAAAACCAGCATGACCCAAAAAACTTCTTACCCCTTTTACATTCACCGGAGGTGGCAGTTGCTCAATTACCTGTATTTTCGCCTTATCCACCTCAATACCACGTTCGGACACCAAATGTCCCAAAACTACTCCTTCATTGACCATGAAATGACATTTTTCCCAATTTAAAACTAGATTTACCTGTTCACATCCTTCGAGAACTTTAGTCAAGTTAGTCAAACATGAATCAAAATCAGAGCCGTAAACACTAAAATCATCCATGAAGACTTCCATAATAGACTCTATGAACTCAGAAAAAATGCTCATCATGCAACGTTGAAAAGTAGCTGGTGCATTACATAAACCAAAAGGCATTCTACGATATGCAAAAGTACCATAAAACATGTAAAAGTCGTTTTCTCCCTATCATCAGGATGGATGGGGTTCTGAAAGAAACCCGAATATCCATCAAGATAACAGAAATACTTATTCTTAGCTAATCTTTCCAACATTTGATCAATGAAAGGGAGGTGGAAATGATCCTTTTTAGTTGCAACATTCAATTTCCTATAGTCAATACACATTCTCCATCCTGTAACAACTCTAGTAGGAATTAATTCATTTTTATCATTACGAACAACAGTTGTTCCCCCTTTCTTAGGGACTACCTGTACGGGACTTACCCACTGGGAATCAGGTACCGAGTAAATGATACCTGCATCTAGAAGCTTAAGAACTTCTTTCTTCACTACCTCCTGCATGTTAGGATTCAAACGACGTTGACCTTGTATACAAGGTTTATGACCTTCCTCTAAATGAATTCTATGCATACAAAAATCAGGACTAATACAAGTCAAATCATCAATAGTATACCCAATAGCCTTCTTATGAGATTTAAGTACAGACAGAAGTTTATCAAGTTGACTATCAGTAAGAGAAGCACTAACAATGACCGGGTACAACTCCTTATCATCTAGAAAAGCATATTTCAAGTGAGATGGAAGGGTTTTCATCTTAGGTTGGGTTACCTCTTTGGCGGAACAAACCTCTTGGGGTAACTCAACAAATCTCCGGCTTTCCTCCGGATTCAATTCCTCACCAGTAAGATCCTGGACCAAATTATCGGCATCAATTGTACCTTCACCTGCACCAACATCAAGACAAACAACGGCCTCCAGAAGATCTTTTGTAGTAGATCGAGGCATATCATCAATAACAATCTCATCAATGACATCGATAACATAACATGACTGTTCCATCATAGGACTCTTAAGAGCAGCATTAAGATTAAAGGTGACTTTATCATCCCCTACAGAAAGAGTCAAACTACCATTTTTGACATCAATAACAGCACCTGTAGTGTGTAAGAATGGTCTGCCAAGTATGATTGGGATATGAGCATCCTCATCCATATCTAATACAACAAAATCAACAGGAATAAAGAATTTCCCGACTCTCACCGGGACATCCTCTAAAATACCCTTAGGATATTTCACTGTCCTATCTGCCATCTCAAAGTGATGTTAGTAACCTTTAAAGCACCCATATTAAGATTTTTACAAATAGATAACGGCATGACACTAACAGTGGCCCCTAAATCACATAAAGCTTTGTCAATAAACAGAGGGCCAATGTTACAAGGACTAGAAAAACTTCCCGGGTCCTTCAGCTTAGGTGGGGACTTGTTTTGCAATATAGCACTGCACTCCTCCGTAGGTGCTACGGTCTCCACCACACTCAACTCACGTTTCCTGCTCAAAATGTCTTTCAAAAACTTAGTGTAAGTAGGAATTTGAGTTATCAAATCAGTAAATGGAACAGTAACCTGCAAATTCTTCACAATATCTAAAAATTTACTAAAATGATTATCATTCTTACTCCTGGTCACCCTGTTCGGAATGGGCAACCTAACCTGTAACTTCAGGATCGTATCAATCGATTTGTCATCTACCTTCTCCTTAGGTGCTTCAGTTTCCTTAGCTGGAGCTGTCTGTAAATCTTCAATCACCACATCACAAGTCTTCTTAGCTCTACCTGCAACATCAGAATTAGCATCATCAGTAGGCATTCTCGGGCCCTCATAAGCAGTTCCACTCCTCAAAGTAATGGCATTGACATGGTCCCTCGGGGGATTTTGTGGTGCCTGTGATACTGGAGGTGTAGGTTGTGATGGAAGGTGGCCTGGTTGCCTTTGAGCAGTTGATTGTGCAATCTGAGCTATCTGAGTCTCCAGGTCCTTGTTGTGAGCTTGCATTGCCTCCATATTTTTCTGCATCTGCAACATCATATTTTTCATCTCTGAAATTTCACCACTAGGTTGAGGTGGCAATGGTGGTGCTGATAGTGGTGGCCTGCTGAAACCTGGTGGGTGTGGTGGTACGTATCTCTGCATCTGCTGGGGTGCCTGCTGAGGTGGGATAGCTTGCTGAGGATTCTGCACATTGCTATTGTTCTTGTAGGAAAAGTATGGGTGATCCTTCCAGCCTAGATTATATGTATTAGAAAATGGATTATTTTTATAGGCTTGGAATGCACACACTTGCTCTACTGAACTGGTACATGACTGGGAATTATGACCGAATAAACCACAGGAATCACAGAAAGGATCAGTACATCCCGAAAGTGCAGCTATAGGTGATGCTGGGGGAACNGTGGAGGAGCTGTAGTACCAATCTTATCAAGCTTCTGACTTATGGCATTGATCTGTGCAGCTAAACTCTCATACTTATCATCAACTACATGTTTTCCACCTTTCTTGGAATGCCCTCTAAGGTTACCAAACAATGAATTATGAGTACCAATTTCATCAATCAGGTCATATGCAGCAATGACCTCCTGGTTCATGAATCACCCATTAGCAGCAGAATCTAACAAGGCTCTACTCTTATTACCCAAACCATTGTAGAATGAATGAACCAGAAACCATTTCTCAAGCCCATGATGAGGACACATTCTCAATAACTCTTTAAACCATTCCCAAGCATCATAAAGTGACTCATCTGTTTCCTGATTATAGTTAGTAATTTGACTCCTCAATAAAGCAGTTCTCTGTGGTGGATAGTACTTCCTCTGAAAAGCAAGAGCCAAGTCCTCCCAACAAGTAATTGTGGCCATATTAAGATCATTCAACCAGGTTCTAGCCTTGTCCTTCAACGAAAATGGGAACATTCGCCTCCTAATGTAGTCCTTAGAAACGTTAATTTGCTTGATAGTATCACAATATTGAAGGAAATTCTGTAAGTGTAAATTCGGATCCTCCTTCAATGTCCCTGAAAATTGATTTCATTCAACCATGTTCACAGGGGTTTCAGTTCAAAATTAGCAGCATCGGTATCGGGTACTGAATAACCTCCAGCCATAGACTCCGTACTAGGCAAGGAATAGTCTCTCAATGAACGAGCCGTAGGTGGCGGTGGTGGAGGTGGTGGTCCTCTACCCTGTCCTTCTCCTTCGGCAGCCATTTCGACCTCTAAATACCCTTCAAACAATGGGTTGAAGGTGAACTCGAAAAACTGAGACAAATCAGAAACAGTTTCCTCCACAGATCGGGGAAGAAAAATTCGGCGTCTACTACGTCACAACCGCTTCAAAAATACTCGCTCGGGCTCAGGGAAAATGAAAGTATCAGTCTCGTGGTCGTTTTGCATAAACCTATGAACCTACACACAATGGAAACTTCGAGCAAAGATAAGAAACAACCCCAAAGAACTGAATAGTTCTTTGAGACTAAGAAAAGTAAAAAGAAAACAGTATAAACCCGACTAACAGAATTAAAAATTGCCTCCCCGACAACGGTGCTAAAATTTGATGAGGCTATTGCACACCTATCAAAAATAAACCAAACAACACTAACTAATGTAGCTAGGGAAGTAAGGATCGGATCCTCAGGGAAGCAATTGAAGTCTATTAGTTCTAAAAAGCTTAAACCGTGTAAAGGGCCTTGGTTGAGAAATTTTGACTAACTAACTGACTACTGATTGACTGCTAATTAATTACGGGAATTGACGAAGATTAAAACCAATATTTAAGGTCTAGGGTTATTCGGGTCACCAAGAACAACTAACGGTTTTACCAACAAAGATCGTTCAATCTCACAATTATCATCAAATTAGGGCTCACTAATTCTCTCGAACTTAGACTCCCTCAAAACTCATCTAGCGACTCTCGCTCATGCCTAGACTAATTTCTCCTATTATTCAGTGGTCTTATTGTGGTATTTTTACCTCTCGGCATCAAATTCGACAATTACCAAAATTACAACTAAATCTGCGCACAATTCAATTGTAAACGAAAAAGCCAATAATAGGAAATTGACTACTAATTGCAGAATTGAAACAACCTAAGTTAATTAGTCCATTAATTACTCAAGGTTTCCCTAACCCTAGAAAATTGACTACTCACTCATGAACATGAAATTCAATGCAATCATAATTATAGAATCCATAATTAAATTCATGAAGTAATTAACAATTAAACTAATTAACATCAACAATTAAATTAAATTAATTAAACTACTGAAACTAAAAAGCATAAATTCAACTAAGCAAAAAGAATAAAAGTGAAAAGAATTACCAAAATTGAAGAACTTGAATTGAATTGAAATTAATTGTTGAGAACAAACCCTAATTCCTAATCTAATTTTTGAGAGAGAAAAAGTGCTTAAAATTAAACCTAAGAGAGTAATTCTAAGTTATGAAAGGCATAAAGTTGTTTTGCCTAGAGAGTCGTGCCCTTAATACCCAAAGTTGGGCTTACAAAGTCAAAGTACGAAGAAAATAAAAGAAAAAAAACAATTTCCAGAAAAACGCTGATGCGGGCGCATAGGAGTTTTGTGCGCCTGCATCAACCCTCTAGAAGCCTTCTTGAGCTGATTTTTTATTAAAATACGGGCGCATGGTAACTTTATGCGGGTGCATTGAGTCTTTAGAATAGCTTATTTTCTTTCTTTTCTTCTTATTTCTTCGTAGTTTCTTCATGACTTGTTTTCATAACTTTTTGGCACGCATTCCCATGCACATGTCATTCTCGTTCCATCCAAGCTTCCCGGCTTCCTTCCAAACCTCGGTTTCCGTGCTCTTGAAAATACAAAACACACCAAAACCGAGCATAACGACCGCAAATGATAAAATCAAACCAAAAAGTTCTAAAATTGCTAGAAATCAATCAAACTTGGCGAAACACTTCAAATTAGCTAAAGAACACCAAATGAACTAAAATAAAGCCAGAATCACAACTATTAAGCATAAAATTGGCCCGAAACAAGGGGAAAAACACAATAAAAACCGCACATATCAATGTGAACAGGTGAATTTGGTCCACAATTGGGAGAAATGTCACTTTATGGTGACGGAAGGAATTATCCTAGGACATCTAGTCTTTGAAAGTGGTATTGATGTAGATAAAGCTAAAATCCAAGTTATTGAACAATTACCTCCACCAGTAAGTGTAAAAGGTGTGAGAAGCTTTCTAGGTCATGCAGGGTTTTACCGTAGATTCATCAAAGATTTTTCTAAAAATTGCTAATCCCTTAACCCAACTGCTATTAAAAGATGTCGAGTTTAAATTCACCGATGAATGCCTTGAATCTTTTAATTTGATCAAACAAGCACTAATCTCAGCACCAATCATTCAATTACCTGATTGGGAATTACCTTTTGAAATTATGTGTGATGCTAGTGACTATGTTGTAGGTGTCGTGTTAAGTCAGAGGAAAGACAAGATTTTGCATGCTATCTACTATGCTAGTAAGACTTTAGATCCAGCTCAAATTAACTATGCCACAACTGAAAAAGAACTGCTTGCTATAGTGTATGCTCTCGATAAATTTCGCTCTTATCTTTTAGGTACGAAAGTAATTATTTACACTGTCCATCCAGCTTTAAAGTACTTACTTGGAAAGAAAGAAGCAAAACCGAGGCTTATTAGGTAGATTTTGCTCCTTTAGGAGTTTGATCTAGAAATTCGTGACAAGAAAGGTGCAGAGAATGTGGTTACAGACCACCTATCTAGGATTCAATATGAAGACGGGGAGATTTCAACTCCTATTGATGACTCTTTTCCTGATGACCATCTTCTTGCTGTGATTTCTAACACTCCATGGTTTGCTGATTATGCTAATTATGCAGTTGAAGGAGTGTTACCTCCAGATCTTACTTATCAGCAACAAAAAAGTTTCTACATGATGTTAGGCGTTATTTTTGGGATGACCCTAACTTGTTTCGTGAGTGTACAAATGGCTTATATCGCAGGTGTGTACCAGATTGGGATATCTATGGAGTTCTGCACCATTGCCACTCATCACCCTATGGAGGACATGCTGGGCCTGCCAAAATGATGTTTAAGGTGTTGCAATCCGGTATCTATTGGCCTACGATACTCAAGGATGCTAGAGACTTTGTCATGTCTTGTGATTCGTGCCAACGGACAGGTAATATCTCAAAAAGGCATGAAATGCCTCAAACAGGTGTTTTAGAAGTTGAAATCTTCGATGTTTGGGGTATTGATTATATGGGTCCATTCCCTTCTTCGAACGTTAATCGTTTTATATTGGTCGCTGTGGATTATGTTTCCAAGCGGGTGGAAGCAATTGCTTCTCCCCATAGTGATGCTAACACTGTTTTAAGAATGTTTAAGCAGGTTATTTTTCCTAGGTTCGGAGTCCCTAGAGCTATCATCAGTGATTGGGGAACGCACTATCATGAGAAAAGGTTGGATAAGTTGCTAGAGAAATACAGTGTTTACCACAGGACGGGATTGGCATATCATCCACAAACCAGTGGTCAAGTGGAGGTTTCAAACCGAGAAATCAAGTCCATTCTAGAGAAGACGGTTGCGAAATCAAGAAAGGATTGGAGTAGCAAGCTTCATGACGCTTTATGGGCGTATAGAACATCGTTTAAAACTCCAATTGGCACTTCCCCATATAGATTAATTTATGGAAAAGCGTGCCATCTTCCAGTAGAACTTGAATACAAAGCTTATTGGGCAATCAAGGAATTAAACATGAATGCTAAGCTTATGGGTGAAAAACGATTGCTACAGTTGAATGAATTAGATGAATTTCGGCTAGGAGCATATGATATTGCCAAAATTTATAAAGAAAAGACGAAAAAATGGCACGATAAACGAATCATGAAAAGGGAGTTTCAAGTCGGTGATAAGGTTCTATTGTTTAACTAAAGACTTCGATTATTCCCTGGAAAGCTGAAATCTAGATGGAGTGGCCCCTTTATAGTCATAAATGTTAGCAAATTTGGCTATGTTGAAGTTCAAAGCGCAAAGGGTGAAATATTCAAGGTTAACGGCCAACGGTTGAAGCCATACTATGAAGGAGATGTCATCAGTTTGGTTGAAGTCATCCAACTCGATGATCCTAAGACGCCTTGATCACTAACGCAGCCATGGTCAAGCTAGTGACTTTAAAAGAGCGCTCCTCAGGAGGCAACCTGAGCTTTCTATCCCTTCTTTTCTCTTTTTGCATTCTTTTGCGTGTTTTTGTGTGCTTTCGTAGTTTAATTTAGCTTAGTTTAACTTTTGTTTTGATTTTGTGAAGCCTAGCTAAGGGTTTAAGTGTTTCATGCTTAATTGGGGTAATTAAGGAGATTTTAAGAGTTAAAACGTGCTTAAGTGATGATTAATAATAATAATAATTTATTAGTTAATTCATTAATTAGGAGAAAAAGAAAAAAATCAGCAAAATAGTGCTGCAGCAACATCTGCGGGCGCATCGGTCAAATTATGCTTTCTTCTATGCGCCCGCATTATAGATCAGAGAGTTTGAAACTTTCTGCGGACTGCACCTGCGGGCGCAGCCCTCATCCCTCTTTTCTTCACTGCGGGCGCAGGGTGCTCCTGCGGACACCCGTTCGTCTTTTTTCTTTTTTTTCGCGTGGGGCTTAATAATCGACTCGTGTTTTATGTTTTTTTCGCCCCCCCCCCCCACTTTTATTTTATTATTATTATTATTATTATTATTATTATTATTATTATTATTATTATTAGTATTATTATTTTATTATTATTATTATTATTATTATTATTATTATTATTATTATTATATCTTCTTCTCATTATTTTTAATTTCATCTTTTAATTTCCTAAACTCTCAATCTATCTTCTTCTTCCTCTCTCACACCATTAAAATTCCCGAAAACCTTCCACCATAACTCCCTCCATACTACTCCAAATCACTTCAAATTTTAACACAACACTTTTCTCACTACTCTAAACAACATCTTGAAGTTAAAATTTGGAAAAAAATCACGAATTGCATAACCTAGGGTTCGAAAATTTGAGTTCAATTTTGGTTTGATTTGTGGGTTGCTCCTTCAATTTTCTTCAAATTTCTTGCTCTAATATCATCTACTAAGATATAACTTCCTTTTTATCCAATTTTTATGAAGTTTTCATGAAAATTCAATTTTTGGGTAATTTTTTTATCCATAATAGCTATTTTTATGCTTCATTATCATGTTTGGAGTTGTTAATTATAAGTAATTGGAAGTTTTTGTGCTTTGTTGTTGAGTAAGATTTCCATGAAATTTTTGATGATTACTCATGAAGTTGTTGTTAATTAGGAGTGTTAACTAGTTAAATTCATATTTAAAGTCTTTAGAATGCTTAAAATCATGCTTTGGATTACTTCATGAATTCTAGCTTACTTAGAATTCTAGCTTTGCTCATGAATTTTTACTAGCAACTTTCATATTGAACTTTATGCTTATAAAATGATTAGTAGTTGCTACTTATCTTAACTAGTCATTCCTACTTATTATTAAAGTCTCATTGAAGTTGTTTGGATGTTTTTAAGGCATTAATTGTTCAATGGTTGGGTTCTGGTGTCAGTTGGTTTTTGGTGTTGCACTTGATGCTCTTTTATGAATACGAGCTTGTAAATGTTGATTTTGGAGGTATAGTATGCAAGTAATGCTTAAGTTTGAATGTTTTTGGTTGCACTCTTGGCTGTAGTTAATTAGAACTTTGTAGTTCTCATTGGTTTAGTTGCATTCACAAACGGGTCATGCCGAAATTTCCGCCGAATCTTGTTTGTAACTTTAATTGTATGATGACTATAATGCCTTGATTGTTTTCTTTGATCATGCTTTCACATCTCATTATTGTTTATGCTTTCATGATTAACATGATTTTGGTTTCGAGACTTGCTTTAATGGAATGCTAATCTCTTTCTTTCTTGCATATGTTTTGTAGGATCATGAGGAAATCAATTGGCAAACTACATGGCGGAGACCCTAAGAAGTCTCAGAAAACCGTCAGGATAGGCAGAAACGTCTTGATAAGCTTTCCAAAAGAACAATCAGGTCCACACGGTTCTTCCACAAAGAAACATGTGACAAGCTTGGTATCACCGATCAAGTGATGAGAATGGCTTACCGGATTGGATGGGGAAGCTGGATCAACGCCACTATGCCCGGTTCTGATGGAAAAACCCAACAGGTCCCACACACATATTGGTAGCTCACCTTAGAGTTCCTATCCAGTTACCACTTCCATATTTCCCAGGAGACCCCTAGTGCTGAAAGAAAGACACGCATCAGCTTCACCATCTTCGGGCAGCACTATGAGATGGATGCTGATGAACTAAATGAGAGGTTTCTATGGAACCCCGAAAATGCAGTTTGGTCTACAGTTGAGCATGATTGGGGACCGTATTTTGAGGGAGCCTGGTGGGAGAGAATCACTGATGGCAGCACCACCTTCACTTCTACCACCGCCACAACATCGGAGGTACAGCATCCTGGCCTTCGGTATTTCCTGAGGTTCGTGGTTTATTGCTTATTTTCTAGAGGAGATTTAGGGCAAGTTTACCCTGATGAGATCAGACTATTATGGATGGTGACAGAGGGATATGCCAGACAACCTCTCCATTATAACTTCGGGTTCTTTCTAGCTCGTTGGTTTGCTGAAATTGCAGAGGGGATTACTAACACCAGCACTATCTATATCGGTGGCATGATTACATGGTTGGCCCACACTCTAGGTCATAATGAGCAGATCCACCAGCTAAACCCGATCGAGGAAAACCCCTACCTTAACACGACTGCCCTGAGAGCTGCTAACTTCCTTAGACATTATCAGAGAGGGCACAGAGAGAGGTTTGTTTGGTGTGTTCGGGAAATTTCATGGTGCTACCTACCTAATGCCTATGTTAGCCTCACCTACCAGGAGCACCCAGACGACCAGAACCCTTGCAGGATCCCACCTGACAACATCCCACTACAGGAGAGGGCAGATTTAGAGAAGAGGGCCGTGCGGATGGTCAACCTGATTCAGCAAGCAGGAGGCCAGACCCAGCGTCCACCAGCTCCACCACTACCAGAGCCACCACGACATAGCTATGCTAGTCACTCCTCCTCCACATTCGACATGACTCCCCTAATGAACCGATTTGATGATATGCATCTCTATAACCAGCAGCGGTTCGACAAGATAGATCATTCACTTCGAGGACTCCGTTCTGATGTTGATTTGCTACAGAGAGTCCAGTGGAGGGAGCACACGAGCAATGTTGCTGCTGGGACTGTTCAGGGATTCCCGAACCATCCCAACTGGCCACCTACTAACTATCTTAGCACTGAGCCCACCTCTTACCCCTATCAGCCGTTCTATGACCGGTACTATTGTAGGTACTGGGGACCCGGTCAGTAGAGCTCGGCTTCACCTCCTTCCTCTGCTTTGCATGATTATTTGTCCTGGGACGGGACAAAATTTTGGTTTGGGGGAAGGATTTATGTATTTTTGTAATTTTTGCTTAGTTTTTTTTTCATCTTTGCTTTGTTTTCTTTAGTTTTTTTCTTTTTCTTTGTCCTCTTATTTTTTTTACCCTTTTCTTTGGAGATTGGTTTTTTTCTTTTCCTTTTCAGGATTTATTTTGAGCGGGATGTATTATTGATTCAGTACTTAGTTGGACTCCTGTTAGGAATTGATACCGGCTTGGTTAGATCATTCCAACTTCTCTTTTGCTTTATTTTGTGTGCTTAGTTATTTTTAACTTCTTTCTTAGTTTAGTTTTATTGCTTTCTTAGGACTGTTGCATGGTTTATACCATTCGTTTGGAATAGGGGTTTACATGTGACCAAAAAGATTGTACTGTTTTCTTAGGTTTAATTTTAGAGAGAATTAGCTTGGATTACTTGTGTCCCAGTTGAGTTTTATTGTCGGAATTGACTACTTCTGGATCCCTATGCTTATTTTGAAAACTTTATGACTCTTGACTGCATATAGATCCACATGTGTGATTTGTTGGCTATGACATGAATTTGATTGCTTGATTCCCTTTTATTGGTCATCTCTTCTCAACCTTACTTGAGTCTTGGACTTGAACTGTGTTGNGGGTCTTGGACTTGAACTGTGTTAACGGGAGGATTTGAGCCACTTTTGAATATAAATTCATTCATATTTTCTTTTCATGTGTGCTTAGTTCCTGGTGCAATTATGATATTGGGTTTGACTTTGGATTCTAGTAACTTTAATCATGGATTCTGTGTATGTTGCGCATGATAGAAGGCTCTCATTTCTTCTTTTGAGCTTCAAAATTTCATAAACCACATTTATATTTTCCCTTAATCTCATGTTTTGAGCTTTTATCCCTTTCATTTGTATTTTAGCCACATTACAAGCCTATTATCCCTATTACATAATGCATTATATGCCCAAACTTGGTTTGGGAGGATTGATGGTGAAATAGTTGGAAATGTTGTTGTTGAAAGTTAAATTATAAAGTTTCACATATAAGGCTCTGCATACCAATGTCTAGGCTGTTGTAGTTAATTAAAAAGTCATATTTTATTCATGGCCTAGTTATGTATGTGTGATGATTATATTTATTGTTTATTGAATTTTAAGCAAAAACAAATCATTAAGAGTCGTGAAACTATGTTTTATTATGCATGAAAAAAAAAGTTAAATATTTTTTTTTTATGAAAGCATAATAAAGTTGAAAAAAAAGGATGTAATAAAAAGAAAGAAGTTTAAAGTTTGTTAAATAGTGGTTGATGATTGAATTATGAGAAGTATGGTGTTGATGTGAAAAAACATAGAAAAGTTTGGTTTGAGTTGGTTGAATTGGATGATAGAGAATGTTGATGATTTTCCTCGATTTTATATGCGTATACCCCGCATTCCACCACATTATCCCATATTTTTATCCTACCCATCACCCTAGCCACGTTACAAGCTTATTAAGGTCCTTTTTGATCTTCGTGCACATGCTATGGTTATTGTGAAGTGAATCCTTTGTCAAGGTCGCAGAGTATTAATTGCATTCCGAGTCGACATTTAGGATGAGTAGATACCCTCAAACACTTGCATGAGGTGTGAGATGTGGGTTTCGGGTTCTTAAAATTGCATTTAAACACATTTTGCATTGCATTCCACATTTGGTTGGGAGGTGAGGGTTAGAGCTTCATTGTTATAGGCTCATCATTAATTGTGTGGAGTGACAACCCGTGAGCTACTCTAGTAATCGATTCATTAAACTTGCTTCGTTGGTTTTGTTTGACCCGTATTTATGAAGGACGGTAATTGGGTGCTTGATTGGCTGGCCTTGATCCATGTGTCTTCGGATGTTCTCTTGAGTTATGATGCTTACTTTGTTTTTATGGGGTGTAGTCAATTTCGTTGTGTTTTTCTCAGGACGAGCAAAGGTTCAGTTTGGGGGAATTTGATATACGTGTTTTATGTTGTCTTTTTCCCTCATTTTCGGTTGATTCTTGTGCTAAATAGTTAAGTTTGTGGCTTCGTTTTGACTAACTATCGTCTTTCGATGTTAAGTTATGTTTTGGATCGCTTTTAGCATCTTTAGTTGACTTTTAGAACCTTTTCCGATTATTTTATACTCTTTCAGTTATTACGCATGGTTTTCAGTTTTTTTTATATGCTACAGGAGCATAATAGGGAGTTATGAAGTCGCTAGAAGCTAAAACGAGTCCAAAGGCACTTACCTCGGGATGCGTGCCAAGTCACGAACGAGATTCGAAGAATCGAGCAAAGAATTAAGGAAGATCGTCAAATTTTAGTTGTATGAGCTTCATGCGGGTGCAGCCCTTAATCATCATCTACTCTATGCGGGTGCATTATAGATCAGAAGCTTCAAAATTTGCAAACCACAGGGGCTGCGGGCGCAGGAAAGGAATCCAATTCCTTCAATGCGGGAGCAGGTGCAACATATTGGTGCCCAAATTTTCTTTCCGTGCGGTTTTGCTTTGTGGGGTTTAATTGATTAAAAACCCAAATCCTATATATACTCTAGGTAAAAGGGGCACGACCCTAGCTAGTTTTTATCATACTTTTAGACCTAGGAATCCAAAATTGCTTATTCTCTCTAGAATTTTAGGATTAATTACTCTGTTCAACAATTCCAGCTTTCGATTAATGCAATTCAATCATTATTTTTGTAATTTCTTTCCTTATGCTTTTCAATCCCTTTAATTTCATAATTCTCCTTAGTTTCTTAGTTCTTAGTTTAGATTAATTAATTTGCTATTTTTGTTTCTTAATTTAGTTTTGTTAGTAGTTATTTTAGTTTTAATTCTAGTTTTAATTAGGTTTTTGTTCATGCTCATGTTGTTTGATTTCAATTTTGTTTTTGTTCCCTTAATTATGAGTGAGTAGTCGTTTTCTCTAGGGTTAGGGGATCTATGATCATGGTTTGAATTTAGTTTATGTTTCTAATTAGTTCTTGGCTTCTCATTGAATTCCTATTATTGATTTCTAGTGATTGCAATTAAATTGTGGCCAGATTTAGTTGTAAGTTAGGTTATTGTTGAAATAGAGGCCGAGATGTAAGATTACCACAATTAGACCACTAAATAATAGGCAAAAAAGAATTTATGCAAGCGAGAGCCGATAAAGGAGTTTTGAGGGAGTCTAAGTTCGAGAAAAATAGTGAGCCCTAGTTAAATGAATGCCAATGAATTGATTAGTGAGCGTTAATTGAGTTTGTTGATTGATCATAGTGAACCTGTACCCCTAGGTTCTCATTAATAGAGTTTAATCCATAATTTTCTGTCAATTCTGTAGTTTTATTCTTAGTCTTCTTTAGAAATCATTTACCGAAAGTTCCACCAAGGCCCCTTACACACTTTAGGCTTTTTGGAACTAGTAGAATATAATAGTTTCCTTGAGGATTCGATCCCTTCTTCCCTAGCTATATTAGTTAGAGTTGTTCGGTTTTTTTGAGAGGTGTGCGATAGCCTGTTCAGCTTGTTAGCTCTTGTTTTGTAGATATCATTCTCATGCTCAATCCTTGCTCTAACCTGTTCATGTAACTTCTGCATATATTCAATTTTTGCTAAAGCATCTTTATGAACGAGGTCACCTTTAGGAATAGCCACGAAACCAATAGGTAGCTTGGGCTTGACTCCATAAAAAACTTCAAAAGGTGAATGCTTAGTTGCATATGTAGGTGAACGATTATAAGCAAACTCTACATGAGCTAATTTCAAGTCCCAATCCTTTTGTGTTTTACTTACCAAACCACGAAGTAGGGTTATGTTTGTGACTTCAGTTTGACCATCAGTTTTTAGATGATAAGTAGTACTGAAGAGCAATTTCGCGCCTATCAAACGCCACAATGATTTCCAGAAATAACTCATGAATTTCGTGTCCCTGTCACTTACAATTGTTTTCGGAACTACATGTAACCTAAAAATGTCTCGAAAATACAGTTCTGCAACATTGACAGTATTATCAGTTTTGTGACAAGGTATGAAGTGAGCCATCTTCGAAAACTTGTCAACCACCACCATTATAGCATCCTTTTGCCTTGCAGTTATAGGCAAACCAACCATAAATACCATGGAAATATCATCCTAAGGAGCTTCAGGCACTGGCAATGGTGTGTAGAATCCCTGATGGAAGGATGCCTTGGCCTTTTGACAAACTGCACATTGTGATATTATTGCTTCAACATCAGCAATCATTCTAGGCCAATAGAAATGCTCCTGCAACATTGTCAAGGTTTTTGTTACACCAAAGTGACCTGCAATTCCACCCCCATGCGCTTCTCTGACAAGGAATTCACGAATACTGCACTTAGAGATGCAAAGTAGATTCCCTTTGAATAAAAATCCATCATGTATCACATAAGATCCCATTGAACCCTTCGTAATTTGTGAATAGATAGGACCAAAATCTCCATCTTGCTCGCAATATTGTGTAATTAACTCCAAACCAAGCAATTTGAAATTAAGTACACCAATTAAAGCATACCTCCTTGATAAAGCATCAGTAACCACATTAGATTTGCCTTCTTTGTACTTTGATGAAAAGTGAAAAGACTGCAAAAATTTAACCCACTTAGCATGCCTTGGATTGAGTTTATGTTGGCCATTGATATGCTTCAGTGCCTCATGATCAGAATGCAATACAAAGTGACTTGGATGCAGATAATGACCCCAATGATCCAATGCTCGAACAATAGCATATAATTCTTTGTCATAGGTAGAGTTATTCAACCTTGCTCCATTCAATTTCTCACTAAAATAAGCTATAGGCCACTTACCTTCAACCAACACTTCACCAATCCCCACACCACTAGCATCTGTCTCAACTTCAAAAGGTTGCGAAAAGTCTGGTAAAGATAAGATAGGAGCTTGACAAAGCAATTTCTTCACCATTTCGAATGCCCTTTGCGCATCTGTGGTCCATTCAAACTTCTCCTTGTGCTACTACAGAGGAGAAATTCTTCACAAAACTTTTATAGAAAGAAGCGAAACCATGAATAGCACGCACCTAAGTCACAGATTTCGGAACTGGCCATGATTTAATAGCTTCTACTTTCGAAGGATCAACTGAGACACCATCTATAGAAACAATGTACCCTAAGAACGTCACACTTGAGACCATGAATGAGCACTTTTAGAGCTTAGCATACAACTTCTCCTTTCTCAAAGTTTCGAACACTTCTCTTAGATGGTGCAGATGATCTTCCACACTTGCACTATACACTAGTATATCATCCAAATAGACAACCACAAACTTCCCAATGAAATGTTTCAAAACTTCATTCATCAATCTCATAAAAGTACTAGGAGCGTTAGTAAGACCAAAAGGCATAACTAAATATACATAGGGTCCTAGTTTAGTTTTGAACCATGTTTTCCATTCATCACCCACCTTCATTCGAATTTGATGGTAACCACTCCTCAAATCAATCTTAGTAAACACTTGTGAGCCAAACAATTCATCCAATAAATCATCTAGTCTAGGAATAGGAAACCTGTATTTGATGGTGATGTTATTCACAGCCCTAGAATCAATGCACATTCTCCAGATCCATCCTTTTTAGCAACAATCAATGTTGGTAATGCACAAGGACTCATGCTCTCCTACCCTCTTGCCATCAACTCTTCAATCTGTCGTTGAATTTTTTTCGTTTCTTTTGGATTGCACCTGTAAGCTGGTTTATTAGGAATCTGAGCTCCAGGAACCAAATCGATCTGCTGTTCAATTACTCTAATGGGTGGCAACCCTGGGGGAAATTCATCAAGAAATATGTCTTGAAATTCGTGCAACATGGGGCGCAACTCACCAGGAATGCTCATTGCTTTCTCTTTCCTTAGCCATTAACACATAGAACTTCTCACAATTCTTTACCTCTTATACCATGGCTTTCTCATCAATCAACAAAACTCCCTTTTTATTGAACACATCTTTCGAAAATTTCGAACTTTCCAAAGGTTTCAACGCAACTGGTTTTCCGTGTGCCAGTTTTCTAATGATTTATATATTTGTTCTCCCATCAAATTGTATGCATCTATCATACTGCCACGGTCTTCCAAGCAATATATGGCACGCATCCATAAGGCCTACATCACAGCGCACTTGGTCATCGAAATTTCCAATTTTAAAACTAACCAGAGCCTGTTTATTCACCTTAACGTCACTTGTGTTACCGAGCTGTAGGAAATTCCAGTTTGCTGATCAATACCGTAGAGACCACATTAGTGCAACTGCCTGAATCAATTATCAGATCACACAATCTCCCGAGAACATTGCACCTGGTGATGAAAATCTTATCCCTCTGATTCTCTCTAGGTGGTGCAACTTTAGATTGCAAAACCCTTCGGAGAACTAAACTCTGGCCATTAACCTCAGGAGTAATTTCCTCAATCTCCTCTTCCTGAGTGTCATAATTCACGCCATCCTCCTGTTGTTCATTCTCCGCTTCTTCAAAGTTTTCATCATCTGCCCAATTTCGAGTAGTATTAACCCTTGAATGAGGACAATCCTTCTGGATATGGCCTGCACCTTTGCACTTGAAACATGTGCGTTGATCAGGGTGTCGAGGCTTAGTAGCAGAGCCCTTATCCTTGATATATGGAGGAGGTTTCAAAGTGGAATCGAAATTTTGTTTAAATGAAACAATGGCATTTTCTTTCTTCACAAAGGGTTACGAAAAAGTACTTTGTTTTTTCAAAAATTGCTTCTCAACCCTAGATGCAACCTTGCAAACTTCATCAAATGTCCAGTAAGGCTGTAATTCCACTTTTTCTCTTATTCTTTCATCTAAGCCAGCAACATAACGAGCTACTTGATGATCCTCTTTTTCTTCTAGATCGCATATGGTGATCAAGTTGAGGAATTCAGAGGTATATTCTTCCACTGATTTTCGATCTTGTCTTAAAGTATGCATCTTTATATAATTGCCTTGTGATAAGTAATATTTGACATGTAATTTACCCCCGACCCCGATTGATTTTTAGCTCTAATATGACTCTTTTGAGCCATTTCCACTAACTTTTTCTATTTTGAGTATTTGTTGTGTTTTTTATAAGACTTTACAGGAATCAATGATTTATCGTTCTTTTCCGAGACTTTTGAAGCACTTGAAGAAGTTAGTGAAGAGTTGAAGTCATTTGTGAAGCTTAACTAAAGATTAGGAGTGCTTAATGAAGAATTAAGGAAGTAATTAAGGATGAACGAGAAAAAATAGAGAAACGAAGCAAAACGACCAAGCAAGGCTACCCACCCGGACCAAGGCTGTGTGCCCGGGTGAGGGCTGCTCGCCCGGACCCCTCCGGGCGGGTGGCTCCGAGGGTGTTTTCCGCGTGTTTTTGTGTGTGATTAGGCTGAGTACTTAAGGTTTTAGCCTCCTAATTTGTCATTTACACATTCTACACTTTACAAACCCTAGTTTACTCTTAATTTCTCTCTAAGTGTGGAATTCTTGGCAATCATTCAATCAATAATATTCAGGTTTTATTTCAATCTCAGTTCTTGTTCTTAATTAATGTTTATTATTAGTTTTAATTTATGCTCTTAGTTTTATTAGTTTTGTGCTTAGATTTAAATTCTTGATTATTGTTAGTTTGTTTAGATTAATCATGTTTAGGATTTTAATTTCTTTCATTGATTTAGTTTTCGTTCTTTCAATTATGAGTGATTAGTTCCTTTTCTAGGACTAGGGGATCCATGGATTGATTGTTGATGTTTTGCTCACAATTGTTAGTTTGACTATTTTTGTTCTTGAATTCCTGTTGTCAATTATTATTATTTTTCAGTTAAATACTGGCCAGGTTTAATTGTTAGTTTTATATTGTTCAAATCGATGCCGAGAGCTAAGATTACCACATTTAGATCATAAGGACAATAGGCAAAACAAGTCTAAGTGAGCGAGAGCCATTAGAGGAGTTTTGAAGGGGACTACATTCGAGAGAATTAGTGGACCTTAATCCAAGGAAATTGATAATCTAATTAATCAATTGTGTGCAGTTCATTTGTTAATCTGTGGTGAACCGATTTCCTAGGTGTAGTCATTTATTCATTCCCTTAATCGATCCAGTTCTTATTCTAGTTATTTTTTTGGTAATAATTGACACTCAAAGGCCTTTTACACAGTCTAAACTTTTTAGAACTAATAGGTTTAATTGCTTCCCTGTGGATTCGATCCCTACTTCCCTAGCTATATTTGTTAGAGTGGTTAGGTTTATTTTTGTTAGATTCTGCTGCTAATGGTCGATTCATGAACCACGAGATCAATGCTGCATATAAACTGATTGATGAAATTGCTCCTCCACCATCACCTGTAGCTACACTTTCGGGATGCACTTACCCTTTATGTGTTTCCTGTGGTTCATTCGGTTATAGTTCCCAGTCATGTATCAGTTCAGTACACAGCAAGTGTGTGCTTTTTAAGCCTACAAGAACAATACATTTTCCAATATATATAATTCGGGCTGGAAGGGTCATCCATACTTTTCCTACAAAAACAATAGCAATGTGCAGAATCCTCAGCAAGCTATACCACCTCCGCAGGCACACCAGCAGATGCAGAGATATGTGCCACCACTATCAGCACCACCATTGCCGGCCCAACCTAGTGGTGAAATTTCAGAGCTGAAGAATATGATGCTGCAAATGCAGAAAAAATATGGAGGCAATGCAGGCTCACAACAAGCACCTGGAGACTCAGATAGGTCAGATTACACAATCAACTGCTCAAAGGCAACCAAGCCACCTTCCATCACAACCTACACCTCCAGTATCACAGGCATCACAGAATCCCCTGAGGGACCATGTTAATACCATTACTTTGAGGAGTGGAACTGCTTATGAGGGTTCGAAAATGCCTACTGATGATGTTAATTCTGATGTTGCAGGTGGAGCTAAGAAGGTCATTGATGTGGTGATTGAAGATTTAGAGACAGTTCCAGATAAGGAGGCTGAAGCACCTAAGGAGAAGGTAGATGACACATCGATTGATGCGATCCCGAGGTCACACGTTAGGTTCCCTTTCCGAACAGGGTGACCAGGAGTAAGAATGATAATCATTTCAATAAATTTTTAGATATTGTAAAGAATTTGCAGGTTATTGTTCCTTTTACTAATTTGATAACTTAAATTCCTACTTACACTAAATTTTTGAAAGATATTTTAAGCAGGAAACGTGAGTTGAATGTGGTGGAGACCGTAGCAGTTACGGAGGAGTGCAATGCCATATTGCAAAACAAGTCACCACCTAAGCTGAAAGACCCAGGAAGTTTTTCTATTCCTTGTAACATTGGCCCACTGTTTATTGACAAAGCTATATGTGATTTAGGGGCTAGTGTTAGTGTCATGCCTTTGTCTATTTGCAAAAAACTTGATATGGGTGCTTTGAAGGCTACTAACATTACTTTGCAGATGGCAGATAAGACAATGAAGTACCCTAAAGGTATTTTAGAGGATGTCCCGGTGAGAGTTGGGAAATTCTTTATTCCTGTTGATTTTGTTGTGTTAGATATGGATGAGGATGCTCATATCCCGATTATACTTGGTAGACCATTCTTACACACTGCAGGTGCTGTTATTGTTGTAAAAAATTGTAGTTTGACTCTTTTTGTAGGGGATAATAAAGTCACATTTAATCTTAATGCTGCCCTTAAGAGTCATATGATGGAACATTCATGCTATGTTATTGATGCCATTGATGAGATTGTTATTGATGATATGCCTCGATCCACTACAAAGGATCTTCTGAAGGTCGTTTTTTGTCTTGATGTTTGTGTAGGTGAAGGTACAACTGATGCCGATAATTTGGTCCAGGATCTTACTGGTGAAGAATTGAATCCGGAGGAGAGCCGGAAATTTGTTGAGTTACCTCAAGAGGTCTGTTCTATCAAAGAGGTAACCCAACCTCAGATGAAACCCCTCCTCTCTAACTTGAAATATGCTTTTCTAGATGATAGGGTGTTGTATCCGGTCATTGTTAGTGCTTCTCTTACTAATAGTCAACTTGATAAGCTTTTGTCTGTGCTTAAGTCTCATAAGAAGGCTATTGGTTATACTGTTGATGATTAGACTGGTATTAGTCCTGATTTTTGTATGCATAGAAGTCATTTAAAGGAAGGTCATAAACCTTGTATACACGGTCAACGTCGTCTGAATCTTAACATGCAGAAGGTGGTGACGAAAGAATTTCTTAAACTTCTAGATGCAGGTATCATTGACTCGGTGCCAGATTCCCAGTGTGTAAGTCTCGTACAGGTAGTCCCTAAGAAAGGGGGAACAACTGTTGTTCGTAATGATAAGAATGAATTGATTCCTACTAGAGTTGTTACAGGATGGAGAATGTGTATTGATTATAGAAAATTGAATGTTGCAACTAAAAAGGATCATAACCTCCTCCCTTTTATTGATCAAATGTTGGAAAGGTTAGCTAAGAATAAGTATTTCTGTTACCTTGATGGATATTCGGTTTTCTTTCAGATTCCCATCCATCCTGATGATAGAGAGAAAACCACTTTTACATGTCCTTATGGTACCTTTGAATATCGTAGAATGCCTTTTGGTTTATGTAATTCACCAGCTACTTTCAAACGTTGCATGATGAGCATCTTTTCTAAGTTCATAGAGTCTACAATGGAAGTCTTCATGGATGATTTTAGTATCTATGGTTCTGATTTTGATTCGTGTTTGACTAACTTGACTAAAGTTCTCGAAAGATGTGAGCAGGTAAATTTGGTCTTAAATTGGGAAAAATGCCATTTCATGGTCAATGAAGGAGTAGTATTGGGACATTTGGTGTCCGAGCGTGGTATTGAGGTGGATAAGGTGAAGATACAGGTAATTGAGCAATTGTCACCTCCTGTGAATAATGTTAAAGGGGTAAGAAGTTTTTTGGGCTATCCTGGTTTTTATCGCAGTTTGATTAAGTATTTTTCTAAAATTGCGAAACCACTAACTCAATTGCTTTTGAAAGATGTTGAGTTTAAATTCACTGATGAATGTCTTGACTTTTAATATCGTCAAAAATGCATTAATTTCGGCACCTATTATACAATCTCCCGATTGGAATTTACCTTTTGAAATAATATGTGTGCTAGTGATTTTACAGTCGGTGCAGTTTTAGGTCAAAGGAGGGATAAGGTCCTACATGCTATTTATTATGCTAGTAAGACCTTGGATGAAGCTCAAGTCAACTATGCCACCACGGAAAAGAGTTGCTTGCTATTGTTTATGCATTAGATAAATTTCGTGCTTATCTTCTAGGTTCAAAAGTTATTGTTTAGACTGACCATGCAGCTCTTAAGTATCTACTTGAGAAGAAGGAAGCCAAACCGAGGCTCATTCGGTGGATTTTGTTGCTTCAAGAGTTCGATTCTTAAATTCGTGATAAGAAGGGAGCAAAGAATGTGGTAGCTGACCACTTATCGAGGACACGGTATGATGATGGGGAGATCTCTACCCCCATCGATGATTCTTTTCCTGATGAACATCTGTTTGCAGCTTTTGTAAATTCTCCTTGGTTTGCTGACTTTGCTAATTATGTTGTTGGAGGTGTCTCACCCTCTGATTTGACTTACCAGCAGAAAAAGAAGTTTTTGCATGATGTTAAGCGATACTGTAGGGATGATCCTAACTTGTTTCATGAGTGTGCAGATGGTCTATACATGAAATGTGTTCCGGAATGGGAAGTCTATGGTATACTTCACCATTGCCATTCATCACCGTATGGAGGTCATGCTGAACCTTCTAAGACGATGTTTAAGGTACTCGAATCGGGTTTTTATTGGCTCAGTATCCTACAGGATCTAGAGTTTTTATAATGTCTTGTGATTCGTGCCAACGAACAGGTAATATTTCACAAAGGCACAAAATGCCTCAAACAGGTATATTAGAAGTTGAGATTTTTGATGTTTGGGGCATTGATTATATTGGCCCCTTTCCGTCCTCTAATGGAAACCGTTTCATATTAGTTCCTATGGATTATGCATGTAAATGGCTGGAAGCTCTTGCTACCCCCCATTGCGATTCTAACACTGTTTTGAGGTTGTTTAAGCAAGTTATCTTTCTTAGGTTCGGAGTCCCTAGAGCTGTTATCTGTGATAGGGGAAAGCATTTCCATGAGAAAAGGCTAGATAAACTGCTGGAGAAGTACGGTGTTTACCACAGAACAGGATTAGCATATCATCCACAAACCAGTGGTCAGGTGGAAGTTTCAAATCGAGAAATCAAGGCTATCCTGGAGAAAACGGTTGCAAAGTCAAGGAAAGATTGGAGTAGCAAGCTGCATGATGCATTATGGGCATATAGAACGGCCTTCAAGACACCTATCGTTACATCTCCTTATCGGTTAGTGTATGGGAAAGCGTGCCATTTGCTGGTTGAGTTAGAATATAAGGCCTATTGGGCAGTAAAGGAGCTCAACATGGATTCCAATCTTGTAGGTGAGAAGTGGTTACATCAATTACATGAGCAAGATAAGTTTCGATTGGGAGCCTATGATAGTGCCTTGATCTATAAGGAGAAGACTAAGAAATGGCATCATAAACGAATTGTAAGAAAGGAGTTCGTAGCAGGTGATAAGGTCTTGTTATTCAATTCTATATTGAAGCTTTTTCCCGGAAATTTGAGGCCTAGATGGAGCGGTCCTTTCATTGTTACCATGGTGAGAAAGTACGGATTTGTAGAGGTTCAGAATGAGAAAGGGGAGCGATTTAAGGTTAATGGATCCCGCCTCAAGCACTACTATGAAGGTGATGTTGTTGGCCTTGTTGAGGAAATCAATCTCCGAGACCCACACCCTTTATAAGCTATAAGGTAATATGGTCAAGCTAATGACCTTAAAAAAGCGCTTTGTTGGAGGCAACCCGTAGTTAGTTTAGTTTTTAGTAATTTTTTCATTTTCATTTTTTTAGATTAGTAGGGACTCTAGCTCTTTTCTTAGTTTTGGTGAGGAGAGAGTGAGGTATTAATGAATTTTTCCAAGTGTTTTGGGTGTGATTACAGGTCAATTTAGTGAAAAAAGTGAAAAAAGGACAAAAAACGCGTGAAACGTCGTCCGCCCGGAGGGGTCCGGGCGAACAGCACTTGTCCAGGCGAGTGGAATGGGGTCCGGGCGCGCAGTTTGTTTTTCAACACTTAGAAAATTTTTGAGAAAATTGGGAAAAAGAACACTTGGGCGGAATGCCGCCCTCCGAGAGCATGGGACTTGGCTCGGGCGCACAGCAGGAAATCCCATACTTAGTTTTTTTTCTAAGGAAAAACCCAGAAGCCCCATGCTCGGACCCCTCCGGGCGAGCAACCCCATCCGAGCGTATAGCCGCAGATCCGGGCGCCTAGCTTCCCTCCCCCCTTCGCACGTCTTCTTTTCTTTCTTTTTTTTCCACCCTCTTTTAGGTCCCCGCCACAAATCTCAATTAAAACCACTTCCTTCTCATACCCTTTAATTCCTCATAAGCTTCACTACTCTCCAACGGCACCAAAGAAACAACGGGTCAGAGCAAGCTCAAGGAACGAAGCACAAGGTTTGGGACGTGACTCTACACGAGTAAGTAGCTATTGGTTCACAGGAGCAAAAGGTACGGTTCGAAAAACTTAAATTACTGCATGTTACCCACACCCGTTTTATAGATAATTAATTATTACGTGCTTTAGGAGTTCATGATGAAACTGAGGAGTTCTTTAGATCTGTGGGTATGCACAGTTTTTTACAAATGGATGCCCCGACTTACCAGGACATAACTTACGAGTTTATGTTGAGTTTTGAAATTAACCGGCCTAACCCAAAGGCACCTGTTGGAGGTGTCAGTTTTAGAATTTTAATGTCGATCGTTATCAAACGATAGAAGATTTTGGGGCTATATTTGATTTAGCCAGTTGGGGGCGTGCTAGACCCCCAAAGGGCTTTGATGTTGTTGCTCGGTGATTTTCTCTGACAGGTGTGCATTTGACTAATTAGCAACATGCCAAGGCTAACCTGATCCACGAGCCCTTTGCTAGGATTACTCACTGTTTTCTTGCAGGGACGATATTTGGTTGGTATGAACAACGCGAGGTTCATACCAGAGAGATGTAGTGCCTAGGGAGGCACTTAGTTAAAAATTCATTTCCTTACCGTCTTCATCTTGCTCAATTGTTTGCTATGCACTTACATATTTAATGTAAAACTTATGCAGGTACAAATCGATTTGACCAACTAACCATGAACAATATTGTTTTTGATGGCCTTCTGACATTTGTTGGCAGGTACTACAAGGCCAAATTTGAGTATGGTAGGACCCCTGCTGTGGGGTCCCGCTACTTGGATGTTCCCTACCCTAGCGAATGTGATTGGCTAGACTTGAGGGATAGGGGGCGTATCAGATGGTACATAGGACCATCCAGGGGGGTTTCTGTTACCCTCCCTAATGCTTCACGACCGGATTGCTGCCTAATCACCAATCCTATCTTATGCCTTTGGATGACCGTTGTGCAGGTTCTTCTACAGGTATCGTCGGGACAGGGCGGGCCGAGTCAGTCCCCGTAGTTCCTACCCCAACCACCGCCCTAGCAGCCACCTCCCCAGTAACCCGCACAGCAACCACCTATGGACCCTGCCTCATGGGAGGTACAGATGAACCAGCTGTAGAACCAGTTCAACAACTTTCAGATACAGCGGCAGTTCATGGATCGGTTTACTACTTTCGAGCTTCTTGCCATGTACCCGATCTATGACCACGAAGTCTGTACCGGCTTAGTGCCCTCTACTGGTCCTCACCCTTCATGGTATCGCTTTAACCCTGGAGAGGGGACCAGTGGAGCAGGATGAGCAGGTGGTGGTGGTGATGATGATGATGATGATGGTGATGACGATAGTGCCAGTGAGGACACTAACACTTTCTTCCAGTCTGACTAAGAGGAGTCCCTTACTTCCTTCAGCATGAGGACATTGCTGAGTCCGGCTTGGGGGAGGTAATTTTATTGCTTTCTTAGTTTAGTTTTTATTGCTTTCTAGTGTAGTTTTTATTGCTTTCTTAGGATAGTCATATGGTTTGTACTACTTGTTAGAAGTAGGAGTTTACATATGGCCAAAAAAATGTACTGCTTTCATAGTTTAGTTTCTTTCTTTTTGTTTTTTTTTTATTTAAGTTTTTTTTTGCTTTTGGTTGTTAGCTTTAGTTGATTGGTTGATTGCATGGTTTGATGTAACTTTGTGAATGGTGACTTCCCTGTGCCCCGCATTTTAAAAAAAAAAATGTTTTTGTTTGACTTGGGCATGTGCTGAGTTATATTTTGGGAATTGCCAACTTGGACTTGAGCTTGACTTAGCTAGAAACGGTTTCTAATCTTGCCATTATAGCCATGTGTAGAGTAGAGGCTTGAACTGTGTTAATGGGAGGATTTGAGCCGCATACTTTATTTCTATGCTTATTTCTTTTCATGTGTGCTTAGTTCTTGGTGCATGTATGATCCATGTTTTGGGCTTTGACTCTAGTAGCTTGGCTTTGGTATGTTACATGTCGCAAATGATAAAAGGCATTCATTTCTTTTAGGAGCTTTCAGATTTTAGGCATTACTTTACAAATTTTCCCTTGGTCCTTATTTTGAGCTTTTTACCCTTCATTTGCGTTTTAGCCACATTATAACCCTATTTGGCCTTGTTCTAATCATTTGATATATGTCGAAGCTTGGCTTGGGGAGTTGAGGAGTTGTTTTGTTGTGGTTTTGCATTTGTTGGAGGTTTTAGAGGATTGGAAAATTGTGAAAAGGTTGTTGTTAAAGTTTAATAATAGGTCTCACATTAAGGCTCTGCATACCAATGTCTAGGCTAGTTTAATGAAGAATTAAAATGTTATATCTTTTACTGGCCTAGTTATGTGTGTGTGATGATTTTGTCTTTGACATGTCATTAGGAGTCGTGAGCCTAAGTTGAAAAAACAAAATCTTGAAAGTTGAAAAAAAAAAGAAATGAAGAAATGAAAAAAAAAAAAGAAGAATTGAAAGATGTTGAAGAAGAAAAGTTTGTGATATTTGGAGTAGTTTAAATGTAAAGTTTTATGGTGTGATATGACTCTATGAAAATTGGTTTGATGTTGGAGATGTTGATTGTGATCTTTGATTGTTATATGCGTATAACCCGCATCTACCACCACATTATCCCAAATTATATCCTACCCATCACCCTAGCCACGTTACAAGCTTATAAAGACCTTTTTGATTGGCATGTGCATGTTTTTAGTTCTTGTGAAGTGAGTCAATTGCCAAAACTAGGGAGTATTACTTGCATTTCTAGTCGACTTTCATACTAGAATTGAGTGACTACCCTTAAACACTTGCATGAGGTGTGAGATGTGGGTTTGGGTTCTCAAATTTTGCATTCAAACACTTATTGCATTTGCATTATTATTTGGGATTAAGGGTGAGCTTCGTTATTTATGCTGAATTTTATGTATGGAGTGACACCGAGTGAGCTACTGTAGTCATCGACTTCTATTTCTTACATGGTTGGCTTATTAATTTTGATTTAAGTGGATGGCAGTTAAGGGATTTCCATGGGTTGGTTGAGGAACTTGCATACACGGAATTGGCTAAGTTAATCTTGTTTTGCAAACTTAAAGGGGTGAAGTCATTGTTTGCTTAGTTGTTTGCTTGAGGACAAGCAAAGGTTTGGCTTGGGGGAGTTTGATAAGTTGATATTTGGCATTGTTTGCTTAGTTGTTTGCTTGATCCCGATTGATTTTTAGCTCTAATACATCTCTTTTGAGCCATTTCTACTAACTTTTTCTATTTCAAGTGTTTTTTGTGTTTTTTATAAGACTTTACAGGAATCAATGATTTGTCGTTGTTTTCCGAGCCTTTTGAAGCACTTGAAGAAGTTAGTGAAGAGTTGAAGTCATTTGGGAAGCTTAGCTGAAGATTAGGAGTGCTGAATGAAGAATTAAAGAAGTAATTAAGGAAGAACGAGCAAAACCGAGAAACGAAGCAAAATGACCAAGCAAGGCTACCCACCCAGACAGAGGTTGTGTGCCCGGGTGAGGGCTTCTCGCCCGGACCGCTCCCGGCGGGTGGCTCCGAGGGTGTTTTCCGCGTGTTTTTGTGCGTGATTAGGCTGAGTACTTAAGGTTTTAGCCTCCTAATATGTCATTTACGCTTTCTACACTTTACAAACCCTAGTTTACTCTTAATTTCTCTCTAAGTGTGGAATTCTTGTCAATCATTCAATCAATAATATTCAGGTTTTATTTCAATCTCAATTCTTGTTCTTAATTAATGTTTATTATTAGTTTTAATTTATGCTCTTAGTTTTATTAGTTTAATGCTTAGATTTAAACTCATGATTATTGTTGGTTTGTTTAGTTTAATCATGTTTAGTATTTTAATTTCTTTCATTGATTTAGTTTTTGTTCTTTCAATTATGAGTTAGTTCCTTTTCTAGGATTAGGGGATCCATGGATTGATTGTTGATGTTTTGCTCACAATTGTTAGTTTGACTATTTTTGTTCTTTAATTCCTGTTGTCAATTGTTATTGCTTTAAGTAAAATACTGGCCAGGTTTAATTGTTAGTCTGATATTGTTAAAATCGATGCCGAGAGGTAAGATTACCACAATTAGATCATAAGGACAATAGGCAAAACCAGTTTAAGCGAGCGAGAGCCATTAGAGGAGTTTCGAAGGGGACTAGATTCGAGAGAATTAGTGGACCTTAATTCAAGGAAATTGATAATCTAATTAATTAATTGTGTGCAGTTCATTTGTTAATCTGTTGTGAGCCGATGTCCTAGGTTTAGTCATTTATTCATTCCCTTATTCAATTCAGTTCTAATTCCAGTTAATTTCTTGGTAACAATTGACGCTCAAAGGCCCTTTACACAGTCTTAACTTTTTAGTACTAATAGGTTTAATTGCTTCCCTGTGGATTCGATCCTGACTTCCCTAGCTATATTTGTTAGAGTGGTTAGGTTCATTTTTGATAGGTGTGCGATAGCGTGATCACCTTGCTCATAATCCTGACGAACAAAACGTCTTCTCATCTCCTTTTTTAACTTCGTCCAAGTGTCTACTTTAGACTTCCCATCTTTCTTTGTTTTTTCTTTTGCATACCTTCAAACCATAAGCTAGCCAAGCCAGTTAATTTCAATTTTGCAATCTTGTATGATTTTCAATCGTCATACTCTTTATACTTAAAAATTTGTTCAATCCTTCTTAGCCAATCCAAGAACTTTTTAGGTTCCAAATTTCTACTGAATTCAGGAATGTCCAGTTTAAGATTGCGATCATCATCCTTAGGCCTCTCCTTCTTTCTGTGCATATTTATGGGTTCTTCATTACTAGAACTTGATGAGTATTGTTTCCTTGGTTTTCGTGCACTCCTTGAGCTTGGTTGCTCATCATCAGAACTAGAATCCGTCTCCCTTTTACTTACACCTTGGACTTGCTTGGTGATTTTAGTTTTTCGGAAAAATCTTTCATGGTGGCTTCAAACATAGCTTTTAATTCCACTATGTCCTTGCGCTATTCCTCAGCAGTAATCTTAGGAGTATTTACTTCATCAGCTGACATGATTACTTTTGTTTCAATAATGAAATTATACCAATAACCTTGAGGATTAATGTCCTCTCAACAAGAGCACCAAAAGTTGATGTGTGTTGATAAAAGAAAATCGTCACTCACAATGTGGTATTCTTATTTCGGTTTTCTCTAAAGCTAAGCACCAAGAAAATCGATCTAAGTCGAACAATTTTATGAGTTGATTAAAGCAATGCACCCTAAATTCCTAAAAGTATCCTCATAAGAGTGTAAAGCCTAAGCACCAAATCTTTTAAGATGTTCGAAATTTCCACACTCAAAAATTTCTTCGGTTTGTTTTGTTTTGTAGAAAACAAATATACTCAAAACAATAATGTTTCATTGAATGTTCTTATCTAAATTGTTACAAGCTTATGTTGAGATTATTTATAGTCATAATCGTCAACAAAATCCTAACTAAACTATGCTAAAAATACACGCATAACATAGGTAAATTCACCCTAATCTTGTGACTCATCGATGACTCACAAGATAAGAATACCACATCATCGCTGCATGTTATGCAACTTGCTAAAATATCCTAACAAACTCTATCTAATCAAAAAAATATCCTAACAAGCTTATTCTTACCTTGCTAATGAAGATAATCAACAAATTACAACCAGAATTACACAACAACACAATAACTAAATTAAAAGTATGAACAATATTGTAATCAAATACATTTTTTATTTAATTAGGATCGGATAATAAGAAATTTAGTCTGAAGAACCTCGCCCATTGCTCGCGAACTTCATCCAACTCTCTTTTGGTATACGGGGCAGACCTTCCAATATAGTCCTTCAAAAGATTATATTGAAAACAAAACGATGTAAGTAAAGTATGTAAGATATTATTGTTAAGAGAATAAAAAAGGGTATAAACAGATGACACTTCATTTCAGACTGAAAATATAATACTCACATATTTTTTTTCCATAAAGCAATACAGCAGCAGAGAGAATAATTG
The DNA here is from genome assembly GCA_016808085.1 of Suaeda aralocaspica. Taxonomy (NCBI): domain Eukaryota; kingdom Viridiplantae; phylum Streptophyta; class Magnoliopsida; order Caryophyllales; family Amaranthaceae; genus Suaeda; species Suaeda aralocaspica. The sequence continues at coordinate 92,279 of PYUH01000388.1, forward strand.
AATTTAAAATATAATCTGACACAAGTGCCCAAGTACGAATAGCACAACTGACACTAACCTAAAAATTGGAATCAAGATTTAACAACAATGATGGTACTATGCTATAATGCTATCTCAACCACATCACAATGGAATGATTGGATTAAGCTCCCTAGTCACTATAAGGAATTTAAGTAACGGAATTAAACATTAGCTTGTTTTAAATTGTTGCCTATCTGACTCATAACTTAGGACTACAATTCTGATGGGAGATGAATATATGATAACAATATGAATTCATGATCTACCACCAAATCATACCCATCTTATTTAACAAGCATGGATCCAAACCACTTAAAGATCGAAAAACATTTGCGACATTACAATCCTACATTTTGATCCACCCTTCTTCCCAAAAGCAGCAAAATGAAATAAAAAAAGGAAAAAAAGAAAACCTTTGCAACTTTAGCATATAATTTAATTCAATACACTTCCAATAAATATAATCCTTACTCCAAAGTATTGAATGTACTATCACCCCTTAACCTTAAAGGCTTAAACTTCCAAAAACAGCTTCTAGAAACTCCCCCAAGTTGCCACATTCTACAACAAGCAATTACTCAAATCATCTACAACAAGCATGAATGCAACAAATCATCAATGCCACACAAAATTCTTCATTTCACTTCAAATACCTGCCACGAACCCTCGACATTCTATAAACAAGGGTAAGGGCATCAATATATAGTTTCATACAATAAAAAGATACAGGAACAATATATTCACTGAATTGAAGTATAAAACACAAGTATTTATATGAATTCTTTAATTTCTTTAGTCCAAGTGTTTCATAATTTCCTTCTTGTAATATTTTAAGTTGCTCACGAACTAACCTATTGAAGAACATAAGGTTAGTGGTGTTCATTACCACTTCCATGTCAATTCCTAGTCTAGTTGACCTAAGCTCTCGGTTGATCCTTCAACTAAAATTCTGATCTCACTAATAGTTTTAAGCTAACATTTTCAAAGTTCAAATCTTACTTTATATGTATTTTCATAAAACTTCACCAAATCTTACTTTAAGCAGACATTTTCAAAGTTCAAAGTTCAAATCTTACTTTATATGTATTTTCAAGGTTAGTGGTGTTCATAACCACATCCTCTCCGAAACTTCACCAAATTCCCAAAAAACCTCCGTCTATGATTACTTGCATTCCAAAGACTAAACTAATTAATAAACAACAAATTAAATCATGACACAAACCTTTATTTGCTTCACATCACCCTTACATTCACCAACTTTCTTGATTATCTCATTCATGTACTTCATCACATAGTAGCCACAATCCATCCCACCAGTTTGCTGGGCGCACTAACAATATTGCAAAACGTAGGTTAAGAACAAGATACCTCTTGTGAGCATTATACCAAAATATATTCTATAGTATTCACATAAGAACAAAATAAAAGAGTCACACGTATACCTCGACTCGTGTCACCTCCAAAACCATTTTAGAATTTTCTTTGATCCTTGCTCTATACGACTTGTAAGCACTGAAACAAAATTGAAGATGTAAAAGTTCTACCAAAATAAATCAACACTTGCCTCGATGTTGCAGAAGAAAGTGACATCAACAGACAGATTACCACGATACTAACAACGTTACTAAAAATTTTGAAACATTGAGGGTTCATAATTACTGACAGATCAAACACGTTTTCACAGCTCAGTTGACGAGGTGGTTGTTGTGTCAATGGGTCGAGTATATAAATTACGCCGTCACATAAATCAACGGCCATGAGAATCCAGTGGTTGCTACCAAAATAAAAATACGTGATCATTATATCCAAATATAACAAGACATTGTATGTAAATACAAAAGTAAGAAGAACCCGTTCATACTTTTCATTGTATGGGGCTAAAATTAGATTGGACTTTGAATTTTTCCTTTTTAGTTTGCTGTTGAAAGCGTGCTTCACATACTTGACTACATCGAAAAGACTTCTCTTGCATTTTGCGCCAGATAATCTATGGGGACACAAGAAGGTTATGTGTCCCCCTTCAAACTTAGATATAACTTCTTCAAGGAGGTAGCTGTAATTCAAAACACCAAAAAATCATAAATCATAATATATTTACGTATGAACAAANGTAAGCACAACATAAACGCAACAAAACAAAGTTGGTTTAAACTTTGAAAGGTTTACCAAATGTACACATGGATCACCGACACATTTATACACACTCCTCTAACAAGTTCATCAACGTCGGTAGATGTGACATAAATATGTTGGTCTTCTTGGAGATACAACGTTGGTGCCTTGAACAACACACATACACTTTCATGATTATCCTCAACCATCAACATGTGCAATAAGTCACACTCCGGAAGATCAAGAACTTCACCAATTTGAGAAGAGGGAATGTCAAAGGGATGTGACTCCTGTGTTTTGAGAGGGTCATAACTACCTACACCTTCTTTGCTCTGCGATGTTGTCTTCACAACATCCTACGTAGTTTAAAATCAAGCTATACTTGGTTAGTACTCATCACATGGAATAACAACCATCAATAAATACTACACAAAGTTATACAAGCATAAACTAATGCTAAGGATTTGCATACACAAAGTTATACAAGCATAAACTAATGCTAAGGATTTGCATACTAACCGCATCCTCAAATATCACCATAGATTTAGGCCACATCACAAAGTAATCCTTAGCTTTACCAAGCTTAGTTTCACCATCAGGCGATGGAACAGGCAACTCCACTAATTTGTACTCCTCATATGGATGGTCGATGCTGACCTTATAGTGATCAGGCAACATCGATGATGTATGAATCAAAGACTTTTCACTAGGGTACCAAGTTCCATCAGCAACAACCACTAGGTTACCATCATCATCACTCATAGCAAGACAACATTTTTGGGGGCCCGTCTACAATGGAAATTTTTTAGAATTTATCACTTTAATTGATTGTACTATAACGTAGAAGAATTTGTTTTATTGATTGTACCATCATCATCACTAGGTTATGCTTGCCTTTCTTATTAAAAGTCAAACAATATAAATGGTCTTTATTAGAATTCAAACGATAAAAAAAATGCTTTTTAAGAGAGAACAAAACACGTTAAACAATACCTCTAATGGAGGCTTCCAATTCAATGCAAGAGGTGGTTTCGAGCTCACTTCCTTATTTCCCGCTAAGTTCATCGTGGATAATGAGGCTATAGCTTCGATCTTCATTTCCAATCGAGCTATAGTTGCTTTTAATGCATCCAATTCCTCATCCCTACCTTTCCGTGGTTGCTTCCCAAATGCATTTCGGAGGCCAACTCCAACACCAGATCGGCCAATCCCTCTTACAAATCCATTGTAGTCCCTTTTCCCAAGAGCCTTACATAGAGCGTCATTATCGACCTCTGAAGCAGAAGCAACTCCACTCTCTTTCTCTTTTGACTCCTTTTCCAAGTGTTCCATCTGTAAGAAGAAATAAACATTGTGAGAAGTAAATACCACAAGTACTATGGCTTATTGAAATTCACTTCAAACACAATTTCATGAAAATATTTCAAGTGTTTATAAATAGTCAAACAACTTACAACTTGGTTCACTACTCTAACCGTGTCACCTTTAGTTGGATCAACTTCCCATTTTCCATCCCGTGTACGACGTTGATGTGCTAGACACCACTCAAGGGCACGATTGTGCACTTTGCTGCTCACCACACTACTCTCTTCGGTCGAGTTGTCAACAGGAGGAGTTGGAAGTCTTTTCTCCTTCACCCATTCTTTCCTTTTTCTGTTGTAGCTCTTTTGACCAAGTGTATGACGATGGATGTTTCCTTTGGAACACATTTTGCCTAGCTCACTTCTTTTCTGTTTCAAAAAATGGTAAACTACATTCATTAGCTAACAAGACATCACAAATTCATGTTCCATAGGATCACAACTTACTACCCATATCAACTCAGTAATCTACAAAAAACTCAATTTAAGTGTTTATGTTCCCTTGAATTCAGGGGATCGAACGTAATCATCAAACTTCTCCCATTGCTCCTTTGTTATGTACCCTTCATACAACTCCCAAGGCTTCTTATCCGCATTTGGATTACCTTTTCTAGGTGCAGTGGTTTTACGAATAAAACGCCTGATTAAGTCAGATTTGTGGTGACGAAAGCGAGCAGCTACTGCTCTTAGGAAATTCTTCTTTCTTGCACCTGTTGGGTCTTCAATGTGGAAGAGTTTCTGATTTCATCATAATGTGTAAGTTAATTATAATCCAAAAAAATTGTAATATGGAATCTTATTCCAATATTCTGAGATTTTTAGAATCCTATTCTAATGCTAGCATTTCATGAAGTACTCCAATATGGAATTGATAANATTGATAGTAATGCACAAAAAGAATCTTATCCTAATCTGATCAAAACACACAATGAAATGACGTACTCATGCTCAATATTCACAAAATACAAACTAAATCAATCTTTTTAAGTTTAGAATGGACACACAATATTGTACCCACCTTCGTGTCGGCCCACATTCCATCCGTTTCCACTTGCTGCACTTGGTTCCATTTACGGATGTTGATGTCAATCCTATAAGCACAATTCCCAACTTGTTTGCCATACTTATCTTCATACTCACCCATCGGCATATCATACTCATCAAATTCAAGGAACATCGGCGTTGACGGTCGGACCGGTTTAGATGGACCTCTATCAACTGTCTTACTCCNCAACTGCCTTACTCTTTTTTCGTTGTGAAGTAGACGGTTGTTCTTCTTGAGGAACGTCATCCTCTCTACAATCCGTTCTTTCGTCTTCATCATTTACTTCATCATTCCTCGGGTACATAGATCCAACTTCCTAAAAAATTAATACACAAATGACACATTAATCAAAATAACAAATTAAAACTTTATAAAAATAATCCACTCTTATAGGCGGTCATATAATAAAAATTAAAAACTAACAACTTGCAATTGAAAAATCAAAACAATAAGCAACTAAAAAAATATCAAAACTCCCAAATTCACATGATGAGAGTCTTGCATAACACGGAACACGCATCATTAAATAAACCGCGGGTAAATTTTTACCTTTTCGCACGTGTAATGATAACCACTACTATCATCACTATCGTTGTAAGAGTCATCATCACTTTCAGGCTCATAATCGACATCGACTTTCTCATTCACTTCTACTCTTTTTTGTGTCATCTTTTTTCTTGATCCCATCAAGGCATCTGCCATTTTTGACAAACCTATAGCTTCCATTCTTGCCTTATTCTCGGCAATCCTTAATGCCCTCTGCCTCTCATAATCCTTTGCCTCCTTCCGGCCCATCGTAATCTTTAATATCTTAAAAACATAAACAACACTACATGAATCATATATATGTAAAATATTTTAAATTAAAGATAAATTATTGAAGGGTGCAACAAATATAATACATTAATGTTTTGTCAAAAAATCTCTGCATTGTAAATAAGTAGACTACTATAGATCAAAAAATGATAATTCATTTTGTTAATGCTTGACATGTTTTTCGTACCATCCATTACAATATAATACCCCCTGCCAAAGTAAGTAATCTACCCCATGTACTTGCACGGTTACACTCTAAGTGCGAGTAATTTAAACATCAACATAAACCCCTTCCTCACGCTCATACACTGCATCTTCCTCAACGTCATGGCCATTCTGAACAATGTGAACACCGGTAAACAGTGAAGGGGTGGAATCCCACGTATCATAGTCTTCCT